>JANBVN010000246.1:0-22144 GCA_030052785.1 Coniochaeta hoffmannii
ACATGCCGGCGGGGGAGATGATGCCCGGGGGAAGGAGGAGGAGGGGACGGGGGGGGGAGGGAAGAGGTGGGGGAGGAATGAGGTGTTGACGGCGGACGGGCTGGCGCTGCCGTTCGCGGAGGGGCGGGCGGATTTCGCTATCTGTGTGGCGGTTGTGCATCACTTCTCCACCAAGGAGAGGAGAGTCGAGGCGGTGAGGGCGCTGTTGAGGTGTGTCAGGCCGACGAGGAAGGGGGAGACGGGGGCCGGGGGGAAGGTGATGGTCTTTGTGTGGGCGTTGGAGCAGAAGGGTAGTAGGCGGGGGTGGGACGAGGGCGCAGAGCAGGACCAGTTGGTGCCGTGGGTTATGAAGCCGCGGCAGCAGAAGAAGAAGAAGGAGGAGGAGAAGAGCAACGAGGAGGGCGGTGACGGGGAGAGGGAAAGAGACGATAAGAAGGAGGAGGAGAAGACATTTCAACGGTACTATCATTTGTACAGGAAGGGGGAGCTGGAGGAGGATGTCGTGGCTGCTGGGGGGGTGGTGCTGGAGAGCGGGTACGATAGGGATAATTGGTGGGTTATCGCTGCGAATATTATCTCGTAGTCGAGTGGTTCTTGTAGGTGGGAAGAACTTTCCTCCGTGGACTACGAGCGAGCTGGCTTACGTTTCGAGACTCTCGGTGGGAGGACTATGCTGTATCTCGGGTATCAAGAAATAGCATCCAAAAAACCTGGAAGCATTGATGTAGCCTTGTTACCTGAGCCTAGAAAAGTCCAGGAGAGTAAGGGTACCAGAACCCAGCATCAATGAGCTCTTCTTGTGGTTGGTTCCTCATGCGTCCCAAGTGTTGACAGTGTTTACATTCCTCTGGCGCCACCTCGGGGCCGACTCGGTGTTGTGTCTGTATCAATTTTTTGAAGAATAAAAGCAATCAAATTATGAGAAGTACAGTGAAGGGTATGTTGGCTTTTGTCTTGTATCCATCGGCGCCGTGAACAGGAGTGTGTCATGAAAAATGGGAGACCCCAGTGATGAAAGGCTCACAGTAACTAACATAAGGACATCATCGTGAAAGGGAGTACAAACAAGACAAACCAAGAAGCAGCAAGAAAGAAAGAGTTGTAGTAATTAAAAGTCGACCGTATGTCATCCCACATCCAACATAAGCGCATCCTCCTCGTTATCCTTCCTTCATGATCGTAGTGTCCGCGTTGAAGCCCAACCCCATGCCGCTGTGGGTCTCAATGCACATGTCTGGCAAAGTGCCATGGATAAGTACAGGGAATCGATCACTTCTTCTGTTTGATTGCCTCCGGTGGCAAGCTGTTCTAAATTCCAGAGCGTCGGTCGTGTGTTTGTGTGTTTGTGTGTGTGTGTGTGTGTGTGTGTGTGTGTTCGGTAAAGCAAGAGAGGTCCATCCAAATGCTGCTCGCTTCGCTATGCGCTGTTGATTGATGACAAAAGACATGGTTCCCCAAATAGCATGCCGCAACTCCATGACCCCCGTCCGTTCTTGCGAGCCCGATTCTGTTGTTGATCTCGTGGGAGTGTGCTGTCCAGTAATGAGTCCGTCGTGTTCGCATGGATGCTCCTCGATAGGTATGTATATGTCAGCGCGTCCGCTGACTTCCAGATGAGTCGCCATCGTCGTAGTGTTGCTGTCTTGTTTGCGGGTCGAGGTGCCGTCTGCGACTCGTCTCCCTCGCCATGATCTCGGGGCTCGCTCTCCGCTTCCCGGCCACAGAGCTGGTCGGTGCTGGTTCATAGTGATGTGATGGTGGATGTTGTTGCTGCTGTTGCTGGTGAAATTGGTGAGGCGCAAGCGGCGAAGGTTGCCGGTAGTAGGACGACAGGGGTGGCAGGCTGTGCCCGCTTGCCCCTGGACCGGGGCTTGCCGTGCCGCTCGCGGCAGGACTGGCGGTCGGTACCGAGAGTGAATAAGCCGGTGTGCTATACGGGCTTATCCCTGTCGTTAGCTCCGCCACGCCGGGTAGCATGCCGCCGCGCCCTTGTCCCGGGGCACCTGGCTGAATGGGTGGAAGACCAGGCCCAGGTATGGTATATGCGTCGCTGGGACTGGGCGGCTGTAGGTGATGTTGGTAGTGGTGGTGTCGTGGAGGCAAGCTTTCGCGGCGTGCCGCTAATGTGGGAGGGATAGTCGCATGTGGAGGAGGCGGTACGACATCCGCACCGTGGCTGGGCGGCCGACCATGTGCCGACAAGGCTCTTGGTACTGGTGTTCGTCCGTATCCCGGGGAGGGCATTCCGTGCTCTGGACCAACCCCGTACGATGGCGAATAGCCGTGTCCCCGGGATGGCGACGTGCGATGGAGAGCCTGTGAGCCTTCGGGGCCACCTGTCTGGAGCGAAAAGGGCGTCACGCCTGCCCGTCGAGCCATTTCGACCTCGCCTAGCTGCCAGTGCATTGCTTCCGCCGCACGCCAGGGTACTTGCATCTCTTCTGCCACCTTTGCCCACATTTCCGGCTTAAACCTGCGAATGGAAATTAGTTGACTCATTTCCCTCCCAGCTTCATAATGAGTTGCACTTCGGGGGAATGTGTCACGGAGGGAGGGGACCGATGACCAAGATGTCCGTCCGATTATGGAAGGGCTTGCATTTCCGGGTAATTGGGGGGGGTGTAGGGCATCCCGTGCGTCGGTCCTGGGTGACTTGCCTCTCGTACAGCCTCGCAAGCTTGTTCTTGCGCTCCTCGTCCCACTCGCTGCGTTTCTCGAGATAGTTTTGGTAGTGTAGCCGACAGCTGATCGGACTCCGGCCCGGCAGGCGTTTGGAGATGTCGTCCCACTTCATGCCGCTGCCCCGGAGTTCTATGATCAGCGCATCTTCTTCGGCCGACCATTTGCTCTGCTTTTTGGCTGGCTGGTCTGATCCTGATGCTTGAAACTGCGGCATCTTGCGCCTGGCGCGAGCGCCGTAGGTTGCCGACGTAGGACTCGGCACCCCCACGTCAGTATAGGAGGATGGTGGGCCAATAATGGGCGGTAACGTCGTCGCAGCCGGTATTGTGGTGGCCCGACTGGACTGGCACTGCTGAGTAGGAGTCGCGGAGGACGCATTGGCGGCGGAGCTCTTCAGCAGGGACGCGATATCCACCTTGGCGGAGTCTAGGGGGGTAGTGCGGTGATGGCCGTCGAGCTCATGAGCGCGCGGGAGTGGCGCTGGGTTGTCCCTCTGGCATATGGTACGGTAGGCTGAACTCTCTCTGCTGGCGCCTGGAAGCGGTGCGAGGCGCAAATCCGACGTCCTCGCCACGGTTGCGACTGCTCTAGAGCACTGTCGTGTAACGGTGATGATGTTGAGCCTAGGACGCTCCCTGGGACCGCGCACTGTTTCCCGAGGTGGCCAATCTCGGGCTAAGAGCAATACTTTAAGAGGATATTGCACCAAGACCAGGATCCAGGAGTGAAGCTCTTTTCTGCGAAGGGGATCCGGCGACGGTCCACGTTATCGAGAACGGGGTAAGTTGATGGAGTTGTGGTCAAATTGTAGATTTGAAGTCGTGCAGGAAACGAAGTGTTGAAATAGAGGAAACAATCGTCCTGAGACGTCGAGGTATGTGGTCCAGGTTCAAGAGTTGTCGTTTTCGTGTTAGACGCAGGGTAACATGATTGGAAGCTCCAGAGCAGCCACGGACCAATGAACGCTGATAGGACAAGCTGATGGCGGTGACAGGAGCTCGAGCGGGTGAGCGATGGCAGTCTAAACTAGCATGTCCAGGTTCTGTGCGCGAGAACAGGGAGTCCATCCGTAATCATCGTCTCCTACGGCAGCGAGCGAAGGCGGAGAGAGGCAGGAGAGGGCACCAAAACAAGGGCGGCCACGCTTGGAGTCGGGAACATACGCTTGCTGCCGGGATTGTATCTGGCAAAGAAGCAATAGAGAAGAGGCCGGAAGATGACGATGGTCTGGGCGGCATGTAGTTCAGAGGTCGGCGGGGTGAAGGTGTACCAGGATCCAGGATTGAAATGGTGAAGCTACCAGACCGGGGAGATGTAGGTTTTAAGATATGGATACCGTCACGACAGACGACTAGATTTGTGTGCCTGGTCGCAAGGCGAGTGCCAATGGCAGGTACCAAGCTAGGTGCCAGGGGTAGAAGGAATGGACGTTCTTCCTCCTACAGTCGTGGGCCAGCAGAGGGGGTGCCGCCGAGAGGTGACGGGCGTGAAAGAACAATGTGGAGTTGGGAAACAAGCATCCAATGTCATGTACTTGGAGGCTTAGGAAGTTGTCGATGGATGATAAGTGGTCAGAAGCAAGTCGTGACCCACGTCCTGCCTGCCTAAGCTCATGTTGTAAGTCTATAGCATATCGTTATATTGACATGCTAGAGCAGGACTGGGTTAAGTTGTTCTCGTACCTAGACCAGGAGTTGTCCAACGATATGCTGTCTCCCGGAGAATTTTTCCTCAAAGATCTTGTTGGAATCTTGAGTTTGTCACTTGGGCGGATTTTGGCTTGTGCGCAGCCCCCTTTCCAGAGTCGTACTCGAACACTCGAGCCTCAGACAATGGAGACGAGTAATTCTTGAGCTTTAAAAGCCCAAGCCACAAACCCGACAATGGCAAAGTTAGACTTACAAAGACAAATCTCGACGAGACACGCCCCCCCCCTGCCCGGGCTGGACCCGCATACCCTCCCACGGAGTCGGTGTACGGCTTGGTACGTACCCAATGCATCACCATGCAGCATGTTTGTGTGCATATTGGACTCATGACGGGGGATCCCCTAGTCTAGCGGGTTGTAATCGCAAAGAAGAGAGGGTCTGATGTTGAGATGCGCACGCCCTATATGGCCTAGAGCCTTATGGCATGGCCACGCATTCATGCATGACATGGCTTGGTAAATTGGACTGGCCATCTTAGGTTTGGGCAGCCAGCACACACTGCTGCGCACTGCCGGCCATGATATGTATGTGCATCGTGGGCGCGGTAAGCCTCGCCATGGTACGTACAGTAGTACGCTGTTGGACCCAGCAGTCTGAACAAAGGTGTGGTCGAACATTTAGCGGTGATAAAATCCGCGTGGGGAGGAGGCATGGGGTAGATGGCGCTAAGCCCAGTGCGCTAGCGGTGTCCTAGGTATGCTACATTGCCTTATTGGGGGCTGTTGTATTCGTATCCGTCATCAGGGAGGTTCAGGTTGGGCTCTGAGTTCGACACATTGGTTTGGCTGCGCATCCAGTCCAGGGCACAGTCATCTTCCTGGAGATGCTTCTCGTTCCTTGCGGTCTGCTGTATCATCGTCAAATACCTAGACCAGCACTCTTCACTATCCTTTGCCAAAGCAAGGCGTGGCTGCGCTGTCGCTGACCGGCCCAGGTTTGGGACTGAATGTGCTGTGCAGCACAGGGCGGCACCAGGGTTGGGTGCATGTGCAGCGACCAGGCATGATCCATGCTCCGAACCATAAGACACAGGGCAGGGCCCCAAGGACCCAGGAAATCTTGAGATGGACAGATGGCTGCCGTTGTGGTAGTCCATATACACGTGTGAACGCGGGGTGCCATGAAACCGACGTTGTCCAACAGCTGTGGTTGATCTGCCCTGGCATTATTTTCTGTGCGCTTGGCCATTTCGTTGTATGGGAAAGAGTCAATCACGGAGAGAGAGACCTTCCTCACCATCAGCCGCCGCTTTGCATAGCTCGAACAGATGATCCTCGAGTTTGCACATACTCACCCAAGATACGGCAACTTGCGGGTGTTTTGAAGCATGAAACGGATCTGGGAAGAGGGAATTGTATGTATTGTACACACAATACGTACTAGAGCCACGGCGAGGTGTTCCGGGAACGGGTGCCAAGCTAGCCGTTCCGCCTCGCTTCGCTCCGCATCGTTGGTCCATGTCATTGTTCGTCTTTCCCTCTACCGGGTTAGCCCATTTTTTGGGCTCGGTGATCGCGGCCAGTCACACAATGTGTTATTACTCGAATACGGCTTTCGTCTCTTATGCCCGGAGGAGTAGCAGTGCTAATAACGCGAGGTAAGTTTTCGGTTGGGCATCAGTGGCCAAGCCACTCTTGGCACCCAGGGTCTCGTCGTCCTGCCTCGATCTTCACGGCGTCGTCGCCTGGCCGGACTTTGACGCAAGTTGACCGAGGATTCCCTGAACAACGAGCATTGCAAAGTCTCCGCCCGATCTGGACCGCCACATTTGCCCGATGTTGGAGACGAGGGACGCAGGGCCTGAAGCATGACGCAGGTTAATGAGATCAAAACCTTAAAGCGCTGCCACCTCTCCCAAGCAGCATGTCTGTGCGCTCTCGGATCTTGCAGTTTGCCAACCGAGATCACACAGTCCATGTTACGTAGATGATGCTTGTATGCTGTCTGTTAGTGTGTGTTGGGGGTTTTGGACCTTGGAAGGACAATGCTCTTTAGATTATTTGGCGTCTTCGCGGCCAGTGGGAACGTGATCAACCGCCCGGTGTCAATGCATTGTATCGAAACCAACCAACTTTTGAGCCTTTGCTGGAAACGATGCCGATGAACTGGCGGTCAGAGCTGCACCTTCCCACCAAATAATAACGCATCATGCATTTATGTCAGGGCAATTTGCTAGCAACTACGTTATTAGCACGAGCCACGTCTGCCGACGGGGGTTAGTTGGTTTAGCGCCCGAATAGTCGAGACTACGGCCGATCGAGTGCCTTCATCATTGCTTTTGTCGAGTTCAGGAGGACAAGGGAAGTAAGTAGCGCTGTGTTAGTGCGTGCGCATGCATCAAGCTCTTGTATCCTTGTCCTTGAACGTGAACCATGATCGACGTCCACTGCCTTTGTGTTCCTTTCTCGATCCAGCACTTGGCGAAGGTTTGTCTGACCATCGTCCGATAATGGCAATGGCAGCATTGTCGCAGCGCTCCCATTTCCCGGGCGATGTGCTGCGGCGTAACGTTTGGTAAGTCTGAAACAGGAAGACCATGTACGTACCTGGGATTCCGGCTCCACGCGGTAAGAGGTTTCACGAAGCTCCGAAGCCTGGGCTACCTCAACCAAGCGGTCGTCAAGGTTGCACTTGAACCTTGTGGGAATCAGTGTTCGGCGATACCATCACTCAACATCCACTTGGAGAATCAAAGCCCTTCACGTTGGTTGCGGCCCGGATACGTGCGCTGATGCATAATTGTAAAGCAGCAAATACAAACATGTACCGAGCCGGGAACAATCGACAGGGCAAGTAGGCAGCCCGCTTGGGATGCAGAGGCGCGACGAGCTGCACAGCTAACACAAGTGAGGCGAGTCGGCGAACGGTTATCTGTACTTGAGGAACCGGTGAGAAGAGAGGTGTGGGACAATGGGGTGACGGCGGATCGTCCGGGTCTTCTTGTTTCGCTGTTGATGCCCGAGCAGAAGCAAAGACCGTTCGTTCCTCATTAGGCCACCCATCCTGATCTCCCAGCTCTCGTTTGCAGGACGAACGTTTCGTTGCATCCTAGACACCAGAGCTCGAATTGCAGCTGCTGCCATTCTTGTGACAAATTTTAGCTCTGGGTGTTGATCTGGTCCGCAACCTCTGGAATATTCTCCGAGTGGCCCTCTGCCCCGAGCATCAATGCCGGAACATTGCGCCTGTTAAAGCCATTGTGAGTCGCATTACTACGCCCCCGCTCATGGTCAAGTGAGATCAAACGTATGTGCGTAGTCGACGTCGAAGCGGTGGTTTGGTTTGGGTCAGCCTATGAGAGCAATATGATAGACCTAGGCGATTGTTAGTTTGGCTCCTGAACGCTCGCCTGCCATAGCCATTGGGTGACAAGGAAGGAGACTTGACGAAACAGATGGCATCTCACAAGTGCGCGAGAATAGCCCTTTGGGGAAGTCGGAGGGGTGGGCACGTTGCTGGCCTTGCATATGGATGGCCTACTCGTGCTTCCGCCCCAATGATCACGCCAATCAATCAACTCGCCTCCGCTAGCTGCATGTGTCGGCGTTGCACACTTCCCAGGAATCTTGCAGGCCCGGTACCTGCTCATTGCCCCAGAGTAGGAAGGGATTGTGTTGCGACGTCATTCGTGAGGGAAAGTTGTCTGCCAGCTCATGGTACAGGTAGGGCGGCGGCAGTTGACCGCTCATGGTCTTCAGCAGCGGCTGTACGGCAGGTTGCCTTAATGTCCGGATCGCGCCCAAGGTTGAGGCGCCTGCCTCACTGGAATGCGACAGTTGCGCAGTATGGCCCATGACCTTTGCGTGTCACTACGTCCACTCCCGAGCAGGGCTTCTGCTATTTCGACTGAGCCTCTGATCCGGCTTCTCGGCCTACCTCGGGCCTGCTGAGATGTCATCGACGGGTATAACCCAACGGGTGGCGGTGTAGACCGGCCTCAAGATATTGGGTCGCAAGCTTATCTGCACTCTGTTGCCTGACAAGCTTGAAGGAAGTCCGGTTCACGGCCTATTCTAGATCCTGCCTTGTTCGTCAGCCTTGATAGCTTATGCAGTGATGTGGCCGCACTTTCAGCTCATCTAGCGACACCCCCTTTGCGCCAGCCCTGGTTTCCGCTGCTGACGACAACCTGGGCGTCGTTCAGGTATCCAATGAGCCCGCCGCCAGGAACAGAAAGCAAGGGTCAGACACTTCCTCCAGCTGGCGACGTGCCAGGCATGTCAAGCCTACAGTTTGACTTTGCAATGTATCCGCGACAATGACGGAGACCCCGAAAGCGGGCAGTGGCAGCGGCACGCGAGTCGTGGGCCGGTAAGCGCGGCGGAGACCTATCTGTTTGTTCTGCGGAAGCAATATAGTTATTGTCGCCGTGCTGAGTGATAGTGTGATTCCTTGAGCGTCCGGGGACACAATGCAATGCCGATGTTGTGGGTAGCCGTGATGCACTGCATGACCAACCGCAACGCGTCAGATCTCATTGTGTAATTGTGACGCCTCGGATCTATTGATTATTGGGGAGATGATGTTGCAAACGGCCGAGCCCAGCCAGTGCTCTGGAGAATGCAATTGTGTTGATAGAACGAGGCCCTTGAAATCCGTCAGCAACGCGGTGCCGAGCTCGAAGTGGACTTAGGGTGCTGGTACCTTCGTCGCTCGCGGAGTCCCAAACCACCTAATGAAGCCAAACATGTCATAAGGGCCAAGGTCGATTGGAGGCTGAGAATGGAGGCCCTTGCAAAGAACAGGTTTGAGGTCAAACTTCACGCGCTCGTCAACAAGTAGCAAGCGAATGGCAGGGGTACCGGGGGTTTGGATCCCGTCAAATATCGCGCCGTTCAAGGAAGGAACACGGCAAGAAAGAAATGGGTCCCTCTGTGATCTTCCCGTACTTACCTTGCTGTGTAAGGTACCTGAGTGCTAGACGTAGACCCGGGTGGCTGGTCCCTGTGGCTGATTAAATCAGCCGATTCCCCTAAAGCAGCCAATCAAAACGGCGAGTCTGAACAAATCTCCGATTCTACAGCGGCTGCGCCCGGGGCTACGTACTTGTTGACCACCATCAAACCATCAATCAACTTGAATCTTCACAAACGTCACAATACTTCGATCATCTCAGATCCCGAGGTGCTAAAATAGTACTCCTTCACCAAGCTAGTTTTCAAGCATTCCCAAAGGCCCCGAATCACAATCCAGCATCAGCCAACCATGGCGGACGTGCCTCTCATTGTCATATCGGACAATGTCTCGTCCGAACGCCGCATCACGCCGTCGTGGACCATAGGCCAGCTGAAGACGAAGCTCGAGCCTATCACGGGTGTACCTCCCTCATCACAGCGACTGTCACTGAAGACGGCAGTAGGCGAGAGCATACCGATCGAATCTGCCGATGAAGATTCGACACATCTCACAAACTTTCCCCTATCACCATATGCGGAGCTTCATGTAAGTCCCCTTCTCCTCTGGGATATTGATCGGACGATCGATGGTCACAGCTGGGTCACAGCCGGGGCAAGTGCTCCAGTAAAGCTCAATCTCTTCCATGCTGAAGGTTCATTTGTTGTCTTGCTCAAGTCGCTTGTCAAACGGGCAATCTCACTATTGTAGCAGCATGCCACCGGTAAATAGCCACTCAAAGCAAGTGCGCCGCTTGTTGCTCCAATTTTTCTTGGACTGTGCGGCAAACGGGATGGAAGAAGCAGATGCTCCAGTCTGGAAGCTGAGAGAATGGTCAACAGCTACTCGACCAAGGCTAATTACCGCACCAGGTCCACGACACGAGGCCGCCTGGCGCTCGGCTAAACCTAACAGACACATCCGGAGTCGAGAAGTACGTGATGCCAGAAGAGGAGTACGCCAAGAAAAGCGACTCCGTGCTCGCGTGGAAGAAGGCCCAGAAGCTGGGACGTTTCGACCCCAACGCGCCGAGCCGCGAGCAGGCCATGAAGGACGCGTTTGCCCAGGAGGTGGCGGAGCGCGGAATCGCCGTCGGCAAGCGCTGCAGGGTCGGCGGCGACGACGCCCGGAGAGGCGAGATCAAGTACGTGGGCGAGGTCAAGGAGATACCCGGCTCGGTCGGTGCTTGGGTCGGGGTTCAGCTGGACGAGCCGGTTGGCAAGAACGACGGCAGCATAGGAGGCACGAGGTACTGGGGCGAAGACTCGGAGCTCAAGCGCGGTGTCTTCGTGAGGCCGGAGAGGGTCGAGGTCGGCGACTTTCCTGTGCTTGATGACTTGGAGGATATGGAGGAGATCTGAGCGGACGGCAAGTAACACATGTGCCGATGGCGTACATCTTAGAATCTGGTCGGGAAGTCCCTCTATGGTCTGGTGCCTTACTACTAGTCACGGGTCATCACTCACCGGACGGCTGTGTTCTCTCGGCGAGGACCTCGTCGATTACTTTTTGTCAGACGCATCCGGCTGTTCAAGTCGCACTTCGGTAAATATGTCTAGTTCAGAGAGCGGAGTCCCTGAGACAGAACTCCCCGGGACAATAGCCTCCTTGCTTGCTGCACGTGGCGCCAGACAACAACAGCATCGGCGCAAGCCGCTGGCGTGACGATGCTGTCGCGTACGGCTATGGACTACTGCTTGGTATTACGATCGCCAGCGGCCATGTAACTGTCCGGCGTGGTTATCTATTCGACATAGTCCCGACTTGACACCAGACTACGGCAGCATCCTAGTTCAAACCGACGTATTTGCAGCCAATGACCACAGCCTGCAGCTCAGACCCCTTTCCCCGATCATCGTGATTGCTGAAGTGACCGTTCGGACCCTCCGTGATGATTTTCTCGCGGATTCCATCTCCAGAGACCTCCCCTTTTCCCTTTCTCGAGCGATTCGTAGCAAAGCCGATTGTTCGATCCTCACCAAGCCCAGAGGATCTGATCCGGAAGGTCAAGCCCATAACACACCGCCAGAGACATAGCAGGACGGACACCGCGGATCTTATAGCAAATCCAGGCAAAAGTCTGTTTCGAGAAACATGCAGTCCATGCTAACCTTATATACCAACCTGCAAGCCTCTTCCGCCCTGCAGAAATGCTCGGCACCCATCACTTAGCGAGCCCAAGCACCCTCCCCATTTGGTCGAGTAGAGGCTTCGGTTGGCCGGAACTCGTGGAATTTCGTTACGCGTTGGAGATCATCAGTGAGCCAGGTTCGGCGCCTTTAGCCGTATGGCGCCGCTTGGAGAGCCGCTGCGAATCTGCCAGGTGCTGTAACACTAGGCGTGTGAAGCTCAGACACCCAAAGCAAAGGCCAGACATTGCTGAGTATACTACCACAAGGCAACATTGTATGGTCTCTGTATGGCCCGGGCGAATGCTGCGCGGTCTGACATCGGGGACCTATCAGACGGTCTGACGGTAGATCATTTAAAGATGACTGCAAAATGTCTGTCATGCAAGGCGGTAAAATATTGTTTCTATGGCCTGCGATCCCTCTTGGAGATAGATGCAGTCGTCCAAGTGTAGGCATTCGGCCATCATGTGATGTCCCCTTTTGCATGTCGTTGAGCAGGTGACCGCTCATACCGGTCCGCATGCTTGCAAGAAACAGTGCCGCATTAAGGTAGGTAGCCGCTGATAGTGGCGCTAACTGGCTTCAAAGTCACTTACGTGTAAGCCAACTGGTCGTGATGCATCACCGGCCATCCGAGACGCCGGGCCATGCCTGTGAGTGCGGTCCACTTGTCCATCCATGTTGCCCCGGATGCCCTTTCAACAGCGAGGGTTGGGTGACAGTCGTCGATGGAAATTGGTGGACATGGATCATGATGCATGAAAGATTGCCGACAGTCTGCTGCTTGGGATGTGGGGCGCTTTAACCAAGCATCTGCGCTAAAACAGGTTTGGCGTCTCAGAAGTGCCGTCAAAACGCCTCTTACACGTTGAAGATTCCATGTCTCGCTCGCACGTCCGTCCGTGTTGAGGTGAACTTCACCTGCCAGCGATTTAGTGACTGATACAGGTCACTCAATGATATTCCATGCTTCAGTCCTGCGCGCTGTAACCTTCTAGCTCTGTCAAACTACCAACTCAGATTGTCATGATCTAAATCACCTGCAGTTACCTTTCTCAAATCACCATTCGAATGATAAGCACTGCCCTCATCAATACGCTTATTCAACCCGCAGCGAATACGTCGAGAAGGTACGCTAAAGGAATACCCTGTCTTTGCGCGATACCTTCAGTCCCTGCGGCTTTCGGTAGGGCTTAGCGTGTACCTCGCTATCACGGAACTCTCTCCGCATCAGCTACCAACCCCTCAGTCCCCATCTTGGTGGTGTGCTGCCGAGCCGGCTTGGCTCAGGCCCAGGACTCCGTTCTTTTTTGTCCATTCATCATCAAGCCTTCGGCCGCATCGACAGTGCGGTCCCAACTCCCCAACACTAGCAATCGTACTGCCATTGCGCAAACCCCGGCCCTTCCGCACCCTTATCGACGATCACGAAACCAAGAAACCAAGCCTTGGGGATCCGAAAGCGATGGCCCTGTCGTCCTAATTGAGACGTGTACGCATGCCCCAGCAGGCTGTGCCAAAACGTTGCCAAACATCCAGTCCACCCGGGCCATTTTCCTCACCTACCCTCTACTCCCCTCCCTACGTCCTTCGCTCAACCCTTCGACACACTACACACCCTCTCCCAGATCGACCCTCGCTGTCTCGACAAGCGGCTTGCGAACAATATCCTTCGATTACGATTGCCCCGTACGAGGCGACGTCGACCGTCGCCTGTGGTGCTGGCAAAGATGGCTCCAACACGAGCAAGGACGTTGCTGCTGGCGCTCGCCGCCACCTTCTCCGTCTCCGTCTCCGCCGACGACCTACTGTTCTCCATGAACAACCTTCCGGAAACGCAGAAGAAATACGAAATGCAGCTCCAACTTACAGCTCCTGACAGTGGTGGCGTCGTGCCTCTCACGTATGGCGTGGTGCCGCTTACTGCGGAAGCTGGCCTGAATCAGTCACAGACTGGCGTCAACGTAAGTGGCCGGAGAGGAGGTGGATAGGTCCCAGTTATTGTCTTACAATATAAGGACGAGGTACCCGTGAGCGTGATGATTATGGCTGCTAACGTGCTCTACCTGACAGTCGATATTTGTCAAGGGAAACCTGGTATGGGCGACGACGACGAGTTACATTAACATCACAAGCTCCGATGCTATCGCATATCTATGTTGCGACGGCACGAATTCGTCTTACATTACTCCTTCCGACATGTTCACCACCCTTATGAACAACAACCCCCGGGCGATTCTGCTATATAGCACTCAAGGCAACTGCTGTGGTGTCGACAATGCCAACCTCAACTATCAGACGATATATTCCATGACTGACTCGAACGAAGCAAGAGATGCCCTGAACAGTGCGAACGCGGCGGACGACGGGGTGGTGCAGGCCCTCATCACGGGAAACACAACGTCTTCTCAGCAAGACACACAGGACAACACGGGCGGCAACAACTCGGCTGTTGCTATGAGCATCTTATATAGCATTACGGGTCTTATCACGCTGCTCTTTCTCATCATCATAGCGACTGGCGCCATCCGGGCCCATCGCTATCCCGAGCGCTACGGGCCCCGCTCCGGGTACGGTTCCAGACCGCGTCAAAGTCGGGCAAAGGGGCTCGCGCGCGCTGTGCTGGAGACCATCCCCATCATCAAGTTTGGCGATACACCGCCGGCTAAGGAAGATCCGGCCCTGGAACTGGAGTCTCAATCCTCGATCAGGGCCCAGCAGGATATGACCATGGGCACGAGACTCTCCGCTATTCCCGAAGAGCCTCAGCGGAGCCCGGCTGCGACTGGCGCCGTAACTGGTACGAACCAAGATGCGACAATGTCAACGATACCCGAGAAGGCAGAAGTCGGCAGCACGAGTCACAAAGGGGAAGACGAGCATCTTGGATGCTCGATATGTACCGAAGACTTCAAGGTTGGCGAGGATGTCAGAGTTCTGCCATGCGATCACAAGTTTCACCCGCCTTGCATCGACCCGTGGCTCATCAATGTGTCCGGCACCTGCCCATTATGGTAAGCTTCGTTCCTCAAAGTCGTCTTTCATTCTGACTCTAATACTAATCCGACATAGTCGTCTCGACCTAAGGCCACGTAATGAAGCGATGGCCGATGGCACTGCCGTCGATGGCTCGAACGAACTCCCTCCTCCATTAGAGGCAGAAGCCGGGAGCAGCGAGCAACAGACTTCCCACCGCAATAGGAGATCATCTCGGCTGTTGGATCTTCACCGTCTGCGGCACGCTTCTGTTGAAGAACGCATAGAGATTCTAAGGCGCCACCGCTCGGCACAGCAGGAGATCAATCATGCTGAGGATCATGAGGGCGAGTCCGCTGAGCGGCATCACCGCTCGAAATTATCGGACAAGTTGCGCGACAAGTTCAGGATACGGACCAGGACACAGTCCCCCGGAAGGACATCGTCGACATCGCCGGATGCTGGACCGTCGACGTCCTGAGCCCTCGAGCCGCCTCGCTTCATAATTCATGTGACGATGGACGATGACACGGCGCACCCCCGATAAGCTGGTATGTGCGCTGGAACGCCTCTTATTGTTCGAGGCAGGTTACGAGTTTACGGGACCAGCGAGGTACGGATAGGGGTTAATGGGCGGATCACTTTCCCGATCCCAATGGTTTACACTGGCGTTCAGGGGAAACAGAACCATTTAATGTTCGCTGAAAGCATTGCAAGGCGTTTTCAAGGGAGTCAGGGTCGACAAAGACTGCATGTCAGGGAGCGGTAGCGTCGGGATCGGTATTCGCGTTGCTGTTCAATGTCGGAGCTTGGACTAATTCGCACTGCATACCCACTCCCTATGGCCAAGACTTGTTATCAGTCTTGCTTGTAAGACAGACGGACAGACAAATGCCCTACAAGAGATATGTTTGAATGGAAACAATTGCCTTCGTGTGCCTTGCATTCGTGAGTCCTCGCAGCCAATGCAATGCTATGCGGGTCTTCTGCAAGACCTACCCTTCTAAAGCAAGCTACGACATATCTCGACATACAGTAGTAGGACAAGCCGCAAGGACAGCTCCGTCTCGGAACCGAGGGAAGGGCTATCCAACAAAACAAAAAAAAACTAGAAACCCGACTGAAGCACGGTACGGGAAAGGCACTCGACTTCCCTGCGCCGATCATGCTGCAAGCTTGCTGCGAGAACCCGGCGAGGACGTCAAGAGGACCAGTAAGCGTGTCTGCTTCGCGCTTCCAACCCGGTCGTCACAATACCTAAGTATAGGGCTCCTTATAATCGCATCATGTTTGGTCTCTGCCATACCAACAAGCGCTCTGCGTCGAGGAAACATGTTTGAAATACCTTGGCCAGATCCCGTCCTTCAGCTCAAGTCAGATCCCCGGCAAAACACCGTATGCAGGCAGAGCCCCTTGAGACACGGCTGCTTCGGCCCACAAACAAAGATCGATCTCCATCCCATCTCTATCTTACATGCCAACGCAATCGCAGATTCATCAAAAGCCACACGGCTTCCTGTCCGCCTTACGGTTGGATAGGAGGCGGATTTTGATTTACCTCCTCAGCACTCCGATGTGGGCTTGCTCCTCCGTCGTCGGTGGCGTTTTCTGTGTCCTTTCCAACCTAACCGCCCTCTATCAAGGATCCCCCCCCCCCCCTCCCCTTGTGATTGCGCGGGAATCGCTGAAAGGAGGCAACCCCGGCTCGTTTTCCAAGACAGCGACTTTCCTTTCGTGACACTTTGAATGGGGCAGGTTCAATGAATCTTCTGTCTTGAGCCCCAAGGTACGCGGGCTGTTTGTCGATGCCTGTGTCGTGACTGCCCGCCGTGTCGCGTTGGCGATGTCCGCTTGACCTGGGAATATATTGCGGGAGACGACGGCGACCATCTTGCCTTCCCTCCTAGGTCGAGGATCTGTTGGGTCTGTTGGTGACGAACCCGTCGTGATAGCGTCATTGTCGTATTAACTGTTTCTTTAGGTACCTTAGGTAAGGCACCTGTATCCCGTTATCAAAGAAAGGGTCTGCAGGGGCTCTTCCCCTTGCAAGCCGTCCTCGCGAGAGTCCCATATGACCCAACCATAGAAGGCAAGAGCGAAGGTTGACCGAGCCCGAGAGACCAACAGTCTTGCTTCCGGATCCGAGTCAAAAGTGGCTCGCAGCAGTGCTGTCTCCCATGGTGATACACGGCGGTGGAGGCGTTCGATTTCAGTTCAGTTACTGGCTGGCAAACCTACTAGTTCGCCGCTGTGTCTCCTTACCTGGAACACATCTTGATCGAGTCTCTCTATCTTGTTCTCCGCGAGTTCTTGACTGGCCTGCACTTCTTGACTGGCCTGCACTTCTTGACTGGCCTGCACGCAACCAGATAGACTTGGAGTTGGGGTAATGGAGCTGTAATCGTAATTCCAACTACACTCTTACGGTAAGGTAGTCCTCTGCTGCATGCCGGGATGACGGCTGCATCCACACACAGCCTGCGAACGAACGGGCGGTAGTTGGCACCAATACTCCGAACTCGATGCATGCGGGCAGGAGCGAAGTGGCTGCTCGACGGCACCTAGGCAGGAGCAATCCTGCTCTCCCAATCTTCACGAGACATGCTTGCCCCCCTCGTCCAAGTGGCGCTGAGATAAATAAGGCAAGAGCCAGGTTCGTCGACTCGGCTTCGGAGCGGCCCTCTCACAACCTTGACGGGGGTTCGAATGCATCTCTCTCCCCTGCCTACCTTTACATCTGGAGTCTCCTATCTTCGATGCGTCACTATCCTACCTAAACCCTATCATTTGCCTCTCCTCCCCGGTTCAAACAGCTCTACTGTGCTACCATTCGTTTGTTTCCAACCTGCGACAGACATCAGCCCTTCGGAGCTCCCTATACCGGCAACGAGCCTCTTCTATGTACCCGCTGCAATCCCGTCCGTTTCGACCCTCTCGAACAAGGAGACGACTGTGACCCACGATGCCCGACGTCCCGCGCGACGCGACGACGTTCACTTCGGGGAGTTCGGCGCGCAGGGGGAGGTACACGCAGCCGCTGTCGGGCCTGCTGATCAGTGTCATCCTGGCGCTGGCCTCGATAGCGCTCATCTCGTCGTTTCTCGGTGGGAACCTCTGACGACCGGGATGGCCCGCCCGGACCGCTGTATTGAAGCTGATGTTCTTGCGACAGCGCAGAAATTATTCAACGGCAGACCATGGAGGAAGATCCAGTTTGTGCAATGGGGTACGCCAGTCCACCCAGCAAACCAACACACGACTTCTCACCCGCCTGAGTGCCGCCGCTGCGAGGCACTCGGAATCCCTTGCTGACCCAGCATGCAGTCGTCGTGGCGATCTACATCGACAGCTGGATATTCGTTTTCGCGACTGCAATCATACAGTTCGGCTTCGGTGTCGACTTCTCCTTTCCTGTCTGCGATAGCGCCATCCTGCTCTGTCTTCTCTGTTATGTCTCTTCTAAGGTACGTTGAGCTATGCCCTCTGATCATCTCCTCAGCGGTTCGCTGACCTGTGCGTAGATTGTGTGTTGCCGAACAGGATATCGCTGCGCCCCTTTGGACCAGGCTAACTAATTACTTGTGATAGCTCGTCTACCTCTTCCTCGTCGAGAAAGCGGTACGCAACAAGGGTAGCAGTCCCCCCTCCTGGCGATGACTAACGTGGGCAGTATATTATACGGGGGAACCTCAAGAAAAGGATGAGTTCGAAGCTCTACGTCTTCAACTCTATCGGAATGCTGGGTACGTATAGGCTTCCTCACTGGCATCGTTGCCCACGCTGACTCCCATCTCAGGAGTATACACGGTCGTTGCCATCCTGAACTTCATCTTGTAAGGTGCCCCTATTCCCTCAGAACTGCAAGGGGACACTGACATTTTGCGACAATAGCCGGATCACTAAGATGCAGGACGGACAGTGCGTCATCGGCATGCAGAAGCCGGCCATGATACCACTCATAGCCTTCGACGTCCTGGTCAACGTGAGCACCTTTGCTCCTGATGAGCAGGAGCTCTGCTGAACTGGCAAAACAGGTGTACCTGACTATCATGTTCCTCGTCCCGCTGTCCAGTACGACACTCACACCACAGCGTTCTGAGCTCAGGTTACTGACATGCGCGGTGACAGACATGTACACGTTCAAGAGCGCCCAGAGGACTCGGTCGAATGGGCGGTTGAGGCGCGTAGCTATGCGGACGTTCATCGGCGCCATCTGCACCCTTACCAGCAGTGTCGTGTAAGTGGGCTCGATGACACTCTGCTGCAGGAGGTTCCGACTTGGTTAGTGCTGACAGACCTCTTTCAGCAATCTCTCGGTGTTGATGGGTCTCGACGGTGAACCTGGATGGGTATGCCTGATGTGCTGTAATAGCGATAGTAAGTCCGTCTTCTTTTCTGCTGGTCCCAAGGCCCGGTCGCTTCTGGAGAGAATGCTGACTGCCGTGGTTACAGTACTATTCAGTGTCGTGGTCATCCAGTGGGTGACGTCGCCGGACCAACCCCAAGCTTCCAACCCGAGCTCGAGGAACGACTCGCACGAACTTGGGTCTCAGAACCTCGAGCCCGACGCCATCGTCCCAGCTCGGAGACTGGGCAGCGGCCGTCGGAACGACTTGAGCGACCTGGAGGACTTCGACGCCCGCGATAATGCCGATGGGTCGCAGAGCCCAGTGTCGTCGCGCAGAGAGCTGAGCACAGAAGCTATGATCGACGGCAGGGGGGCCATGTCAATATCGAACAATAGCCGGGACCAGGGCGGTAGTACCGACACGCTGCCGAGCACAAAGCCTTTCGATGTACAATGCACCGCAAAGCCAAATGTTTTCGAGGACAAGCAGAACGGCAACAGCCATGACGGACACGGCGTCGCGCTGCCGGAGGAGGTGCGGGTGCGCGGCAGCAACCTTTACGTGTCTAGAATATGGCGGCAGAATCCATGATGCGTTCCGAGACGCTGGGTAGCCGCCAACGCCCTTATTACGCTAATGAGTAAATGCAGCATTGGTTGACGACAGTTCCTACTAGAGAAGATCTCTGAGCGCAGTACATTCATTTCAAGTGAGCGAGAGGACTGAGTGGGGGAGTGGGGGTTTGCTCAGAGACCAAGGATGGTGGACAGACAGACCGGCCGTAGAAGAAGAGGCCGTGGCTGCTGTTCCCCCATTCATGCCTGTGGAAAGGGGACTTAGCTAGATAAACATGTTAACCAGACAATTTCATCACGTACGACCATACACATCGGAGAACTCGGGATCCCGTCCGCTCTCCCATCGATAAGCCGGTGATGGCCAGACTAGTACTCGGGTGGGTGACCACCGGGGAATCCCTGGTGTTGTACGTTTTTGTTTTTTTTGCGCTCTGCGCTGTGGTGTGATCCTCCCATCTTTGTGATCAGCTGAGTCCTACAGTAATAAGATGCAAAAGCAGTGTCCCCTGTCGTAGGAAAGGCCTTGCAATTCAGCTGTGCGCGCCTCATGCCAAGGGGATTTAAAGACGCATTGCACAGCATTGAGTTGCGGTATTGGTAGATTTGCCGATGTTGCGGCTGGTCACCGCATCCAACGTCCGCCACGGCAATGCTTATTAGCTCAGCATGACGGAAGGCATCAGTGGGCCTGCTAGACTAAGGTAATTTTAGTGGCTACCAGCCTGGAAGGTCTAGTCTAGCACTAGTGTAGTCAAGTGCTTAGACCAGTCCTTATCGATTAACACGCTCAGCGTCACCCCCCGCTTGACTACATCTTTGGATCCTCAGGTGCTTTTATCGCAACCGGGACTGTTCTTGGATCCCCTTTATCAGGCTATCGCTAATATTTCTCTCTTTCATGACCGCCGGCTTTTGGAACTATCTCCCTTAAGCCTGCCGGTCTTGTGCTCTGATTGGCTATATCTCTTTCGCTCAAATAGCAGAATCCGCTCCATGTCCCACCTTGTCTCCGAGTTCTTCATCAATCCAGTCCTACGACAGGCCCGCCGCTTCTCGTCCGGCCTCGCCACTGCCCCCGAACCGGACGACGACCTTCCCCCTTCCTGCTCGGTGCCGCTGCCGCCGGACGAGTGGAGCGTCATCGAGGAAGACGATCCGAACCCAGCCGACACTACCGATGAGATTTCCCTACCGGCAACACAGCAGAACATGGCTACAGTCGAGCAATTACCCCCTCCACAGCCGGAGTCGTCCGACCCGGCCGATCGGACCACCGCCACGTCCACTCTCCACACCACCACGCAACCCTCCCAACCCCCAGAACCGACGGCGATGACGACGACGCCGACGAGAAATCCCGACCCGTCCGCCGCCACTACTACTACCCCATCGACAGGCGGAGGAGGTACTACTAGCCACTCCCTGCCCGAAGACGACGGCATGGGCGCGCTGCGGCGGCGCATCATCGAGATCCAGGCGCGGGACCTGCCGCAGGAGGAGAAGGCGCTGCTGATGCACCAGCTCCTGATGGAAGGGTACAACCGCAGCCAGGTGCGGGTCGCCGTGCGCGGGGTCGAGTCGAGGCTCCGGCCCGAGTCCAAGTACATGTGGGAGCGGGCCCTGGCGACCCCCGGGGGCGGGCCGCTGGAGGGGTACAAGTTCTGGAACCACCTGGGCGACGGGCTGGGGGGCGGGTTGAGTCTGAAGGTCAGCCTGAGCGAGGAGGATCTCAGGCCGACGTACGTGCCGCCCGGGGAAGGGGAAGATGAGGGCGTGGTGGTGGAGGGGAGGCCGCTGGGGTGCGAGCATTACAGGCGGAACGTGAAGATGCAGTGCGCGACGTGCGAGAGGTGGTATACCTGCCGCCTGTGCCACGACGCGGTGGAGGACCACCAGCTGCCGAGGAAGGAGACGGCGCACATGCTATGCATGGTCTGCGGGTGCGCGCAGAAGGTGGGCGATACGTGCATCAAGTGCGGGACGACGGCGGCGAGGTACTACTGCGGCGTGTGCAAGCTGTGGAATGACGACCCGGACAAGTCAATCTACCACTGCAACGACTGTGGGATATGTCGCGTGGGTCAGGGGTTGGGGAAGGATTTTTTCCACTGCAACGTGAGTTGTCTCAACTCTTCCCTCCCGGGGAACGATGGCTAACCGTCAAACAGAAATGCATGGCCTGCATAGCCGTCTCCATCTCAGAAAAACACAAGTGCATCGAGCGCTCGACGGACCGCGACTGCCCCATCTGCAGCGAGAACATGTTCGACAGCGTGAGGCGCGTCATCTTCATGGACTGCGGGCACACGATCCACCACGACTGCTTCAAGGAGCTGCTCAAGACGTCGTACCGCTGCCCGCTGTGCAACAAGAGCGTCGTCAACATGGAGATACAGTTCCGCAACTACGACGCCGCCATCCAGAATCAGCCCATGCCCGACGAATACCGCGACGCCCGCGCCGTGGTGTCGTGCAACGACTGCTCCGCCAAGAGCCAGACGGCCTACCACTGGCTGGGCCTCCGCTGCTCCATCTGCAGGAGCTACAACACGGTCGCGCTGCAGCTGCTCAACCTGCCCAGCAACGCCGTTCCGCCCGTCCCGGGGTCCGGGGTGGCGGCGCTGGCCGTGGGCGCGGGCGCGGGCGCCGTGTCGGCCGCCGCGCAGGGGATGGACGTGCTGCCCTCGCCGCCGCTGGCTGCCGTCGCGCCGCCGACCATGACGGCCGGGCCGTCCCCTTCGCGGCAGGGGTCGAGACAGGGGTCGCAGCATCTCCTCGGGGCTTGGATGGCGGGTAGCGGCGGCCCGACCGCGCAGCCGTCGCTG
>JANBVN010000246.1:22154-36521 GCA_030052785.1 Coniochaeta hoffmannii
CCGCAGGAGACGTCGGAGGGCTCCGTCGAGTCGACCGCGACGAGCGGGCCGGCTTACTCCGATAGGATGGACAGCTCGCCGCCGCCGACGCTCCTGCGGGTGTTACCGGGTATGGCGATGCCGCCGGCAGACGACGAGGACGACCCATCGTGGGACGGTGATCTCATGGGGCATATCCTTTCTTCCCCCGGGGAGAGCGACAACGACGCCGCGGCCCAGGGCTCCTGTTCCGAGTCGGAGGAGAGCGATGAGGATGAGGAGGACGAGGATGACGATAACGAGGATCCGTTGACCCTGCCCGGTCATAGGTAGGCGCGGCGCGAAAAAGCATGGATTCTGTAGGTGTTGTTTTGACGGACCTTAGGTGTTTGGGTTTTTGTATGCATTTCGGGCGATGGCATGGCAGTCCGGGGGAGAACCGGTCAAGGGTAGCATGGCGTTGGCTTTTTACGCTGGGAGGGACATGGGGAGCGGTGCCGATCTTTGTTTTAGTGGGGGGTGTCGTCTTTGGGATATGGATTTGTATGCATCAGCGGGTATGGGTATGGATTATAGGGGTAGAAGTAATGCCTCTATGTCACGAGCGGAGTCTGCCGCTCAATCACAGCCACTGGTCACAATCGAACCGTGACTGAGACCATTTAATTCGTGGTGCTTATGTCTGTTGGAATCACCGCGCCGAGATGAAAGCACGCCTAGTCAATGGCCGTCCTCGGATCCCGGAGCATTTCTCCGTGGCCTTCCATGTCCCATGCCTAACTCATCCGCGTACCGTTTCTTGTCATAAGGTCATAATTATCCTCCCGCCCCAAAAGAACCAACACCAGCTTCCTCCCCGGTCGGTAACATGAGTCCGGCTCACTTCACCTCGCACCCTCAACCCGACCCTCCTGCGCCTCGGCTCGCAGCTCCTTCACTACCGTCTATTGCATAGTTAGTAGCAGGCCCAACCACAGACTTCCCCAGGGGGGGGGGGGAATAGACCTACCGCCAGCGCCTCGGGATTGATCCCATTCTCGATCAGCGATATGCAAATCGACACCGTTCTCCTATCCAGGTGGCAATTCTGTGCAACGCAGGGTATTGTCAGAAACGAGCTGGTAAACAGTTGGGGGGGGTGGAAGGGATGGAGTGTCTGTGCTCACCAGAATCGTCGAGATCTCGTGCAGGATATCGACCGCTTGGTGGGCGGCGGCCTGCTTCTCTGCTTTATCTGGCTGGGGCGTGCCGCTTTGAGCACCTCCTTTGGGGGCTCGGGCGTCGGGCATTGTCACATGGATTTCTAATACGACTCAGTTTTGTTGGGAATCGGAGGTCTTGATGGAGGTTGAAGGTTGATGTTGGTCCTGAAGTTGTAGGTCAGTGACGAGTGATTTGAGCAAAGACGCGACGCGATTCGAAGTCTCGAGGTGGGGTTAGGGTCGGACAGATTGATGAGGATAAATAAGCACTATCATATTTCATTGGGAGTCTGGCCGAGTGGTCTTAAGGCGCTGTGTTTAGGTTTTCAAATCACCGATCCGCAGTGGGGCAACCCGCGCAGGTTCGAATCCTGCGGCTCTCATATGTTCTACTTTTGCCTCCTTTTTTTGGGCTTATGTTTATCGAGCTAGTGCCATTCGTATCGATATCGTATATTCTCACTTAAGTGTCTCTTTCGTCTTTCTATTCGCCCGGTGAGGGCATCTAGCCACGAGATGCTATGATTAGGTCTACCTCGGTGCTGTGCTCAAGGGGCCGTGTAACCAAGGGCAGACCCCGATGTGTCCTCTATGACATGTGAGAACGGATTATTACTAGATCACGAGGGACGAGAAGGATCTATTTTTTTACTTGTTTATTTACCCGACGTCCAGATATCGATCCGCCAATCTGTGCCATCCATCAACCGAAAGTCAAGACGCCATGAGTATCCCGTTCCCTCCTTCCGCCTGCCAGCCCTTAGGCTCATGGTGATATCTCTCGCGCCAGATCGCTGCCTGTGCTAAGCAGTCCCTCAGGGCATCCGCGAGAAGCGGGCTGTCGCCGGTCACCACTCAGATTGGCAGAGTGAAAAGTCCCGAATAAAATACAAACAATAGCAGCACGCTCCCACGGTAGTTGTCAACCAACGTATGGCTAGGGTGTGGAAGGCTTACCGTAAAAGCCAAACGCAAATGGTATCCTGCTGGTTTATCTCGCGCAGTTCACCCTGTCGCTGCCGAATCCGAGAATGAGAAATGCAAAACGAGTCGGTGGGAAAGGATCCCGAAAACCGTAAAGAAAACCTGAGAGGGTGCATCTCTCTCTTCCTCTCTTTCTCCCTGTCCCCCATACCTCTCAAACCATGTCAGCTATATGCCATGGTGCATCCCGGCAGCTAGTTCATGACAAACACCTCGGACCGCAGCACGCGCTTGGACGCGACGCTCATGCCGCGGTCGTCCCGGAACACGATGGCCGGCGTGACGACGAGCTTGAGGCGGTACTGCTTGGCCTGCAGCATCAGCGGGTCGAGGGGCGGGTCCTTGACGACGTGGAAGTCGAGCGAGAACTTGCTGCACGTCTGGGTCCAGCTGAACTCGAAGTTGAGGCGGGACTGGAACACGAGGGCCGAGACCTGGAGGGCCGTCGAGGCGATGGCGTGCAGGTCGAAGCCGGCGTCGGTGCGCGAGGCGTCCGCGTCCATGAGCGGGCCGACGATGGTCTTGAGGCGCTGCTGGTGGAAGCTGATGCGCTGGGCGCGGTAGGCGTCGAAGGTGGGGTCGCCGAGCATGCGGCCGATGACCATGGAGATCTGGTCGATTATGCACTGGCGGATGTAGGTTTTGAAGACTGTGTGACATTGACATGGTTAGCTGGCTGGAAGGGGGTTAAAGGTACGTGGGAAGGAGGAATTTCACCTTCGGTCTTCTGGAGACGCTCGTTGAGATCCCGCAGCTCGCGATCCGTCTCGTCGTTGAATCCCATCCAGCCCTCGACCGAAAGGATGTTGTTGACGATGTACTGCAGCATCATGCGCTCGACAAAGTACGGGCGGCACTGCTGGTCCTCGAGGAGGAAGTTGGCGTGAGAAGCACCAGCCTCGGGCTGACCGGGGTAGAGGATGTCGCACATGAACTCGAAGAGACGGGGAGCTTCCTGCTGTATGGCAAGGGCCTGGTCGTGCTGGACTTGGACGGCGTACCGGGTCGCCCAACCGTGGACGAGGCGGAAGATCTTGGAGTACTCCTCCTTCCAGATCTCGATCTTCTGGGTCAGCTCTGTCTCGTTCTGAGCGATGACCATCTGGCGAGTGCGCGACAGCTGAGGGCTGCCGAAGTCCTGAGCCGAAGCCGATGGGTTGGGGTCGTCGAATCGGTAGCGGGCGGCGCCGGCATCGACCCGACTGGAAGACGGGCGGCCGGTAGAGGGCCTGGACCTCGGCTGGCTGAACCGGTTGCTCTGCGGCATCGTGGACTGCGGGCGCATGACACTGCCCGGCTGGAATGTCGACGGGGTGCGGCGCATCACCGGCGCGGGAGGGGTCACGCGAGACGGGCGGCGGCTTCCCCAAGCGAGATCACCACCTGGGGTGGCCGAGCCGCTCTGAATGGCCACCATGGTGGGCTGGTACGAGACTAGCTTGTCAATTAGCGAGTTGAAGATGGGCTTGACGTATCCATCCGACGTACCCGAGCGGTTGTGTACTGGAGCCTGGGCATTGCTGCTGAACAGGATCTCGAGGATCTTAGCCTTGTCCTGCGGGGCGGAGTCGATGAGATGCTGGATGATCCTGGCCTTGTCGCGATAGTCGTTGTCGCTGACCATGGAGAGAAGTGTGGCCTTGCCCTCGACGTCGTCGGGGGCGGTGTAGAACAGCTGGCGTTTACCCTCGAGCTGCTCCTGGCAGGTCTATTCACAGGTTAGTCTATTGTTCCTATTGTCAAATATATAAACAGAACGGGCACGGACCTTGAGCTTCTTCTGGAGCTCCTGATTCTGCTCCTTCAAGCAGACAAGCACCTCCTGGTACGTTCCCTGCACATCCTCGTTCGTCTTGTCAGACTGGCTGAGCGCCAGGTTGACGCGATCGAGCTCGTTCCTAAGCTTCTGGATCTCGACAGCTTGCTCGACAGTAGTTGCCTGGAAAGTCTCAGTCTCATTGTCTTTGTTCTTGACATTGTCTCCCAACGTGGCAACCCTGTCGACGAAGCCTTGCAGGTGACCGAGATCCCGGGTGATGTCCTTCAGGGCGCGATCAAGAGTCTGCTGGAACTGGGGCGGCAGGTCCTCCTGCCGGTAGCTCTTCTGGAGCAGGTTGTAGAACTGCTCCTGCACATGGCGGATGTAATTGTTCGCTTCCTTGGAGGCAGTTAGTAGCCGCGTCACGAACTGTCGCATGACCAAAGCCAGGTTTAAGACAGAATACAACCCACCTGTTGGTAGCTCTTCAGCTTCATGCCTCCAAGGCCAGTAGTGATCGCATTTACAGAGGCGCTAGTGTTGCTCGAATCCGAGCTCACCATCATGCGGGGGTCGCCGGGGTATGCGATGAAGGGGTTATATCCGCTAGGCATGCGCGTCGAGGTGTAGTAACCAGAGCTGGCAGAGCTCTCTGACGGAACATTGAAGCTGGGCCTGATAAAGGCAGGATAACCTACGTTCATGTTGGGAATCTGCATCGGCGCTTGGTAGTAGAAGGGGCCATCCGGACGGAGGGGACGCTCTGCGGTGCGCTGGCCCTTGGGCAGAGGTGTAGGCGAGTCTGGGTTCTTGATCTGGCCACCATGCGGCTTCTTGTTGGTAGATTCCTTGGCGGGAGCAGGAGGTGGTGCGATCGTAGAAGGCTGGCGGCGAGGTTGTGGGACCAGCTTCGCGCCACCGTGGTGGCTTCTATCGTCGGAGGAAGAAGATGAAGAAGACATCTTGGATAGAAGAGATGAATATCTCGCACCAGGTTGCTATCGAAGATGTATCGGGGAGTTTGATGGTAGCGGGATGGTTGCTGGTACACCACCGGCGCCAAAGATGACGAGTTATCCGAGATAGAAGAGAGAAGAAGAGGACTAGGTCTCGGAAGTCTCGCAGTGTCAAAGAGCAAGCGCTCCGATCTTCGAGTTCTTGGAGTCGACTTTCGTGGGCCGGGGAGGTGAGTCTAGACGAGGAATTTTCAACCCCAACTCGAGAAGTTGGTTTGAAAGAAAAAAAAAAAAGGAAAAAGCGGTAGCACTCGTTCAGAAATGGAAGTGGTTAAAAGGCGGTTATTAGAGTGCCCAGGTAAGTGACAACTAAGGTGAACCACAGGTGATGAGAACCTGAGACCCCAGGCTGAGAGAACCGGCTGAGAGACAAACCCGGAAGTCGAAGAGACCTCTGTGGCCTGGGGAAGTCGTGGTTGACCCTCCTGACTTCTGATTCCCAGTGACACTGTGAGCTCTGGGTTTCCTATGAGGATGAGCCCAGACGGACCTTAAAGAATCAAAGGGTGCTAGGCCTCGGTGGGTGGTCCGGCTAAGAAGAACTGCACAACCAGGTCAAAGCAGCGATAAAGGTAAGATAATGGCCCAGCAAGGCAGAAGGGTCGAGTGTGGGGGAAAATCTCGTGGTGACAAGGCGTGAGTCCGCCCGGACAAACTTCTTGGGTGCACTGAGAATTCGGATTCCCAGTTTGTGTGGTCGATAAGGCTGGCCCTAGCGTTGTGAGAGAAAGGTGAATGTTGAAAGTGAAGTGGTTGTTGACAAAGCAGGAACGAGGGACGTAGGGTGGTGAGTGAATAGCCATGACATCGCCAGTATACGGGGCACAAAGATTCTACATGCTTCCTGGCTTGGGCCATCTACTGCTGGAGTGCTCAGGCAGCCCAGCTACGGTCCATATGTTCTGATGTACAGTCCGTGAACCAAGACAGAGCGCAGAGCAATATCGACACGCTGAAGACTCGGCTGGAGGATGCTGTCTGTTGTGATCTTAGGCCTGATCACTTGGCCATCAACATAGTGGGTGTGCCTCAGCCCTTACACAATGATCATTTACACAGCGCAGAGACCCCCGCATACATCCCTTTCTAGGGATCTTTGCAGCCAGCGAAGGAGAAGATGAGTGAGTAGAGGGAACAGACAGCAGTATCAGTACTGCTTCTGAAGGCAATCAAATAAGAATTCAGCGAAGACAAGAGAAGTAACTTAAACCCCACGTCCTAATAGAAGGCATCGTACCAAAGGACAATAGATGATAAACGATACTGAACTGCCAGGTCTCACTCGAAACTCAAAGTTGAGCTTCGCCCTTGGAGTCTCTCTGAGAAGAAGAAGTACGATGCTTCAAGTCCCCTCAGTGGGATAGACCATGGAGGAAGGCACAAGACACCCTGATATCCGCATAATGAACAATGGCCAAAGGAGGGATTGATGTCTCAACGGCTCAGGACAAACATGATAGAGTCAAAGGAGAGGGGAATGGAATAAGTGTTTGGCATTTCTGAGTACGGCCGACATGTGTCTCCGAAGTTGCCGGAAAATGTGTGACGTAGGATGGGCCAGTGTTGCAGGGGCCTGACGCGATGCTGTCCATGAGGACACCCTGGGAGAAAAATCACCCCATGGGATGAGAGTGACTCTTCGGGACGACGGGAGGGAGTCCAGAGGATAGAGAGGTAATGAAGAGATCGAACAGCCGGATCCGCCCTCCAGATTGGTTAAGGTAGGACCTCGGAAGGAAGGAACGAAATGTACTTCTTTCCCGCCCAACTAGCAGTACGTTCGGACAAGGTATCAAACAGCGGCAGTTGCGTTGGGGGACGACAACCGGCATGGGCAGGGTAGACAGGGTACAGTAAGAAATGTGTCAGGACAGATGATCATCTTTCGATGTGAGCACTACCAAATACAAGTCTAAACGCCGGAAAAGGCACAGACATACGAGACGAATCCTCATACCGTCAACATACTCGCGGAGCGTCATGTGCGTCTATCAATATGGCAACTATCTCAAAGCGGGCTTCGCAATAACTCCTATAACACCACCAAGAAGACTATAGGGGAAAAAGGACTGGGAAAGTCCACGCGACGCGGAGAACCTAGGTACAGAATCAGCATCTAGCATTCCGAATGCTGCATGATGAGTCGTGGCCATTGCACCAAGAGGCACAATTCCAGAACCATCAGTTGACGCCTGCTGCTGTGCCGTATCAGTGAAATCTCCGAGTCTCGTTCGATGCTGTGGGATAAAAGTAAACCTGCTGCAAGAGCTCACGGGGCTTACTTGCTGTGGTCGTGCCGGAAAAGGGGAAAGACGCCGAGTTTTTCTGGGGAAGTCGGCTGCCGAAAAGCAGTTGGGCTGGCGGATGTCCTTCTGGCGGCGCTGCAAGAGAAAAGCGAGTCTGCCACAGCATCCAAATCATCAGCCTGACGGCAGCGAAGCCGGGAGAAAAAGCGATCAAGGGCCTACCATTAGAGGTCCCTAGAGGCAGTTTGTCAAGCGATGATTAGCGTCTCAGATGGCTTTGGTGCGTGAGAACAAACTGCT
The DNA here is from genome assembly GCA_030052785.1 of Coniochaeta hoffmannii. NCBI lineage: Eukaryota > Fungi > Ascomycota > Sordariomycetes > Coniochaetales > Coniochaetaceae > Coniochaeta > Coniochaeta hoffmannii. The sequence continues at coordinate 29,641 of JANBVN010000246.1, forward strand.
GTAGACCGCGTCCACAACAGGGGCAGCGCTGATCATGCGTCCTCCGAAGTAGCGTCCGTTCAGGCCCTTGATGGCGTTCTCCCCGCCCTGGACCTTGTCGAACTTGAGGTAGATGTCGCCTTGCGAGTTGGGATCTAGAGCAATGTGAACAACGTGACCGTATTTAGCTTCGGCTTCAGCCCGAACGTCGTCTTCCAGTTCTTTGACCCAGTCCTCACCCTCTTCCCTGTCCAAGCTGTTAGTTGAGCCGTAAGAAAAACGACAAGGCACGCATGGGTTAACGTACTCAGCGGGGTCGAACATGTTATGGAGCACAACACAGCGGCTGGCCATGTTGACATTCATGGGGAGAGGCTTGGGAGCCTCGGTCTTGGGCTTCAGGATCTGCCGATCAGCGGTGCCGACGGGTTCGTCAGTTCTGGCCAACTTCCTCATGAGCGCGTCTCGGCTATAGTTGTTGAAGTTAACGCCAGCAACGTCCGTGTCGTCCAGTGCGCTGGCGCCAGTTCCCTTCTCGCTGTCCCGCACGCCGGCGCGATCGAAGTTGGAGGCCGGCTGTCCACGACCTCCAGCACCCGAGAAAGCGGATCCCTGGAAATGTTGATTGCCGTTCTGGCCAGGCTGGAATCTCTGCAAGAGATTGGCAGTCGACTCGGGGGTAAACTTATCGTTACCAAGACCAACACGGATCGGCCGACCCGCGAGGTCGAAGCCATTCATCTTCTCCAAAGCTTCCCGAGCTTGAGTGGCGTCACGAAACCTGCATGCAACGTTAGCTGGAATGGCCCGAGGTCCAATCGCAAACGACGGGCTACTACTCACTGTACGAAACCGTAGCCACGACTCCGGCCGTTGTCGTCTTTCTGCAGCTGGACGAACTCGAGCTCGCCAAACGGTTCAAAGACATTCTGCAAGTCCGTCTCCGTAATGCTAAAGTGGATGTTGCCCACATACAACCGGTGGAAGGGAATCGAGTTGGGATGATTACCAGAAGACTCAGTGTTGCGGACTTGGCGGTTCTTCTCAGCCTCTGTGAGCTGGACGATGACAGGAATACCTAGGAGTTTCTGGCCAGTGAGCTGGAGCGCGGCAGCAACGGACTCTTCTTTCTTGAACTCAACATAACCGACACTATAAGGCTAGGAGTCAGCAAAACTGTTTTAATTTGATGCATAGAGATGGAGTCCGAAGACGTACCCTTTGGATCGGTTGCTCACGCGGTCCTTCACAATCTGAGCCTCGGCAACAGGCCCGACCTTCTCGAAGAACTCCTTGAGTTCACGAGTCCGGAGTCTGGCGGCGAGCTGCTGGACGAAGACAGTACGACGGTCTCGCTCGTCCTCGGTCAGCGGAGGCGGGGAGGCAGCACGAGCGCTGCTATGTCTGGCACCACGTCGGTCATCTTTATCATCGTCACGGCGGCGATAGCTGCGGTCATCGCGGTCGCGGTCGCGACGATCGTCTCCACGGGGGCGGTAGTAGCGCGTAGGCGAGCGCGAGCGGGATCGTCCGCCGCGGCTGCTGCGGTAGTAGTCGCCGTCTCTATGACGACGTGAGTGTCGGCGATCAGAATCACGGCTTCGACTCCGGCGCCTACTCTTGTGACTGCCGGCGTCGCTTCTCGGCGTGTCCCTGCCCGTCTCGCTCACCGAATCGCGGTGTGAGCTGCGTCGGCCGGCGCTGCGTTCTCGGGGTTTGCGGTCGCGCTCCCTGTCTCTATCACGGCTCGTGTCGCGGGGCCGGCTTAGGCGCCCGTCGCGGTCGCCATTCTGGGGAGAGGAATCGCCGTTAGCGATGGCCTTTGAGGCCTGCTCTTTGGAATTGGCCGTCGAGTCGAGCAGCGCTTCTACGTCCAAACCTGACATAATAAAGACGAAGACGATCGTCGATCAAGACAGTGATGGTAGGAGAGTGTAACTGCCGGTATTGGTTGAGCGAAAGAAGGGATGTGGTCGCCTGTCGCTCAAATACAGTCAAGTGTGGCTGAAATCAGTGAGATGGGTAGGCCTTGATTTCAGCAAATGGGTGAATGGCGGAGGAGAGGAACAATGTGGCCTGTGCGTGGGCCGTCAGCTGAAAGGGCGAAGAATTTGAAAGCGAGTCACGTGCGGGGAGAGTGTCTGGCTTATTATCAAGATATCGGCCGAATTAGGCTTCCATGTATGTCTGGGTACTCTCCTGCCTGAACTCAACTCAAATATGTGTTACATAGAACGAAAGTTATTATTCATTAAGATGGCTACTTGTATCAACGTGAGGCCCGCCTTCAAGGATGGCCGATGGTTGAGCAGAGGGTTGACGTCCCGAGTATTACCGCTCCTATGATCCGCCCTACCCAACGCCATTTCATGCGCATCTTGCTCATCATACACCTGAACTCCATATATCCTCACGGACACGGAGACAGAAATTCTAACATCTAGACTTGGACATGCGGATCATCACAGTGCCCGCAAGACACCGCAGATCCAGCTTAGTTGCCCTTGACCACCATCGGAAGCGGCGTGCCGAATATCACGTCCCAGAACGGGCTGGTCACGCCGAAGCCGTTCTCGTAGTCGAGGAAGTGGTGAGCAAGGTGGTACTTCTTGAGCTGCTTGTACCACAGAGGCAGATTCTGGTGGTGCAGGAAGTAGTGCGTCATGTCGTAGAGAATGTAGCCCGTGATGCCGCCGCAGAATACTGTGGTCGCAATATTCCAGTCCCAGTAAAAGAGGGTGTGCGCCAGCTTCCAGAAGGGAGTAGCTAGGACGACGAAGAGCGTGGGAGGCATGACAAGCCGGTACTTGTCCATGGGCAGGTAGTGGTGGATGCCGTGGAGCAGGAAATGCATGGTGATGCCGACCCTGTTGTCCGGCAGGTAACTATCCAAAGTAGTCAGTAACGGCCCAGTCGCGTGCGTTTACAGGAAGAGGGATGAACGTACTAGTCCAGATGGAACAAGAATCTGTGCAGAATATACTCCAGCAGCGACCAGATGCAGAAGCCAAGAATATACAAGGGCAGCTGCTGTGTCCAGCTGTCGAACCCTGCGCTGGCGAGGTACACTCCATATGCCACAGGCGGCCCCCAGACGGTCGGGATCACCCACCATGCCGTCTTGGTCAGGGGCTCGAGAAAGTTGCCAAAGAGAGGCGCCGACTCGCCGCCTTTGTAGTGTCGGGGCCGGTGCACTTGGTCGAGGTAGAACTCCTTCGAGAAGCCGCCGAACCATATCTGACCGAAGAGCGGACGGTTCAGGTCAAGGAACTTGTGCGTCTTGTAGTCCGTGTCGAGGTCCGTCTCCTTGCTCAGATCCTCCTCGCACGACATGCCGGTCTTGGGGTGTATAGGCCGGCCCTTGCTGTCGTACCGCGGAACCTCGGCCTCGTCCTTCTTCCCGTTCGCGTTAACGTTGACCGTCGACCCGTTCGAAGACTTGTCAGGAGCCACGAAGCCGACCAGCGAGTCGTCGAGGACCTCGTAAGCTGTGTCGGAGTGGGTATGCGAAGCCTCGTCCTTCAGAATATCTGCGACGTCCTTCCCGGCGTATTCGAGAACCAGGTCGGCTCCTCCGGGATGGGAGTCGAGGAAATCCGTGACATCGTAGACATTGTTTCCTAGTATGACATAGCAGGATTTCGCTGTGTTATGCGACTCGATCTCGGAGCGAGACAGCGTCGGGAGGGTTGCCGAAGGCATGTTGCGCGGCTGGTCACACTGACTTGGAACCGGAGGATTCGGACGGGTCAGAAGCGGACGCCCGTGTTGCAAATTCAGAGACAACCCGGAGTCGCAGCGAGGTAGAGAGTGACGAGGCAGGTAAGGAGCGTGGAAAACAGGTACTACGAGGTAAAAGAGCTGGGTGGTTCCGGGTTCCTGTCAGCTAATTGAAGTCTTTTTGTTTGATCCAATTTTATTCAAAGTGGCATCAGGAAACGGGTATCAGGGGTCCTCGAAGGAAACAGGGCGCGTGGAAACATCGGCAGACGGTGGCGTTGTCTCCACTGGAAATGGTCTGTCAGAAATTCCGGGTAGATGCGTCCCGCGAGTGTATGAGTGGGTTGATGTTAAGACACGCCCGGCTAGATGGGGCCCATCCCCTAACATTAGGTATACTGTCACAAGGAGAGTTCCATTCACATGCCGAATCTTCAGGGGCGCCATCAAGGCGTGAGGACGCTCAAGTTAGGAGTATAAACAGCTCACACTATGGTAACGTAAATAATGTACCTTAGCATACATATCCTCTACCTTTTCGAGCCAGGAACCGCCGGGCCGGTTGCATTAGTTCGGCCGTGCATCGAGACGTAAGCGCAATCAAGGTCCCATTCCGCAGCTACAGCGAAGCTCAACAACACAATTCTGACACTGGCTGACCACCGCGGCATTGGTCAGCCTACCTACCTCCGGGTTACCTACGGTAAGGCCAATCAAGGTACGTATAGAGTACGTCTGGACTAATCACATGTTGAACTTCGTCCATCACTGTTGCTCTACTGTGGTAGTCTTCCTGTTGCAAGTGGAGTGATGACTCGTCGGCGGGTTGGCAGTTGAGGCCGCCAGGAACATGTTCCCGATAAGATAAACGTCAGCTCCTCCAGCTACCCCACCACTCCGCGTCGTCATAGCTTTGCAGGCATTCATAAACTTTCATAACCACTTCAGCCCTACCGGACAATTGCTACCCTACATCCATTTCAGTTCTCAGTTCACTGTGGTCTGCTATGTAACTGAGTGGTCCTCAACCATGTCCTCATTCAGAATAAGCTGGGGCACGACCCTCCTGGTCTTTGCTCTGGTTCTTGTTGTGCTTCCCAGCGGTGCCTCGGCTTTCGGTGCCGGAAACATCCCCTCGATCGCTCAGGTCGAGGGTCACAATTGGAGGCATGGAGGTCAGTATATCAACTGCCGAAGGTCCGAAAGACGGGACTGAACATGACTTACAGATATCGAGGACGTCCTCGAGACTCTCGCCTTCTTGCACGGGAAGAAATGGACCTCCATGATGATTTCGCGTACCTACTTTGGCAACTGGCTTCGTGACTACTCTCAGGCTGTCGACGTCGGTAGCTTAAAGGGCGTGAATGCTGCTACTATCAGGATCTTGGTTTGGGTTCTGTCCTTCTTAGCTCATGGCTACGCGACCGAGGAATTCGAGGTTACGGATGAGCGTCTCGGCGTCTACCGCCCCGAGGAACACATCGACAACCCTCTTGGCTACGCTGATGGGCTTGACGCTCGCAAGTTTGACCCCAGGCTGCGTGGTCCGGTCCAACCCCAGGAGACGCAGATCGACATGCAGACCGGTATGAAGAACTACATCGCCAACGAGCAGGGAGGTTGGGCAACGAGCGCCGGCTACCTACGCTTCAGCTTCGCCCGCAGCATCCACTTTGGTCGCCTTTACACCAGCGGCGGCCACGCATCTGGCAGGGAAGCCGACCTCTGTGAAGCCCTGAGATGTCTCGGTCAGGCTCTGCATTGCATGGAAGACTTCAGCGCCCACAGCAACTACTGCGAGCTGGCTCTGCGGGAGCTGGGCCACTACTCTGTCTTCCCCCACTGCGGCACCAACACGGAGATCAACATCCGGGGAAAGAGAGTCTATCCCTTGGTCACCGGAACCTTCGGCGCCGTCGACTTCCTGCACTCGGTTCTCGGAGAAGCCACGGACCACTTCACTCAGTCCGAGGTCGATGAAATGAACATTGCCCTCAAGAACGCTGAGCAGCTGAGCAAGTCCAGCGGCGGTGGTCTCAACGCACCCGGCCAACGAGGCCTGTTTGGACTCGGCAGCTCGAGTGGTGGCGGGGACTTCATCAGCTTGATCGGTCAACTGCCCTCGATCGGAGGAGGTTTCGCTTCTCAAGCCAAAGATCTCAAGGCCGCTTCGGAAGCTCAAGAACGGCGCAACGCTCAGGCGCAGCAAGCCAGTCGAGCCAACCCGAACATTGTTCCGGGCATGAGCCCGGATTTCGACCCAGTCAAGGTGGCCAAGCAGATCTATCCCATCCTCGAGTTCCGTGACAAGATCGTAAAGTCGATCAACAAGGGCATCTCAATGATTCCTGGTCTGGAGAAGCTGCTGGACAAGATCAGCGAGACGCTCACCGCCTTTGTTCTGGGACTCCTGGCACCCTTTGTCAGGCCTATCATCGAGCAGGTATCGAAGGTCCTGAAGGACGGCTCTTCCACAGTCATCAACTCCAGCGCCAACTCGCAGCTCGAGCCGTGGAAGAACCCCAACTGCTCCGACCCGACGCACTCGATGCTCTCCAAGGATCACTTCACAAACATCCTCAACTCCTGCGCCGGCCGCATCGCCGCTACCATTGTACAATATGTCGTTCCGTAAGTGATCATTCCAGCCGTGAACCACTGCTCAGAAATATGCTAACTTTCAAAAGCCGCGTTATTTATGCCTGGGAGAACCCGGGTGTGCCCGTCGACCAGGTCGTCAACGACGTCCTGCGCGCCTTCCACCACCCGGCCCTACGCGACGAGAGTATCCAGATCCAGCGCGACATGTTCGCCACGGTGCGCACCTGGGTGCAGGAGACTCGCCACCCGATCGACCAGATGCTGTCCTCGGAATCCGTCAAGGCCGGCAGGAACCACATACTCAAGAACGACGGCAAGGGTAGCGGCGGCGGCGGCGGCGGTGGTGGTCACGCGGGACACAACCACGGCACCTTTGGCGCGTTCCAGGACGCCATCGCCGGCCTGGGCCACGGCAAGGTCAAGGGTTCGCTCTGGTCGCAGATCCAGACCCGTGACCTCAGCGCCATGGGCGGCGGCGACGGGTCTGCTGAGTCGGGTTACATGTCCACCTCCCCCGCGCCGAGGCCGACGTCGTCGGGCGGCTACGGGTACCAAGGCGGAGGAGTTGCGTCGTCCCA
>JANBVN010000247.1:0-36124 GCA_030052785.1 Coniochaeta hoffmannii
CCCCTATCGTCGTCTGATGTAGCACGTTTGCTTACGCTACGACACGCCCAGTGAGCTCAGCCCTCCGCTGCCGTCTGGCTGGTTCAACTGGATCATACCCCTGATCAAGATCCCTGATGCCACAGTGCTCCGTCACACCTCGCTCGACGGCTTCTTCTTCCTGCGCTACCTCAAAGTCATCGGTATCATCTGCTTCGTCGGGCTCTGCCTGACATGGCCTATCTTGCTCCCGCTGCACGGCACCGGCGGCAGTGGCCTGTCGGAGCTCGACCTCTTGACGATCGGCAATGTGTTGAGGCAGAGCAAATTCTATGCCCATGTGGTAGTCGCGTGGCTGTTCTTTGGTAAGCCTATCCACACTACTGCCCCGACGAGCTCACCCTAACGGGCAACAGGGTTCGTGATGTTTATGATAAGCCGGGAATGCCTCTACTACATAAATCTACGCCAAGCCTACCTACTCTCTGCGGCCCAGGCTCAGCGTCTGTCGTCGCGGACCGTGCTGTTCACCTGCGTTCCCCGGGCCCTGCTGGATGAGAGGAAGATCCGGAAGCTGTTCGGTGACTCGGTGAGGAATGTGTGGATCCCACGGAACACGAAAGCTCTGGCGTCGGTCGTCAAGGAGCGGGAGCAGACGGCTCTGCGGCTCGAGAAGGCCGAGATTACGCTGATCAAGAAGGCCAATGCTGCGAGGATCAAGAAGTTGGGCATCAAGAAACAGGTCACCGTCCACGGCCAGCCGCGCGTGGCCTCGCGCAAGAGCTCGAATAGTTCGTCGAGCAGAGGCAATGCTCCGAGCGACACGGTCGTCGAGAAACGCGTGGAGGTACCCCAGGTGACCGAGGCAGCGGGGAGGTTCTCGCATTCGCCTTCGGACCCGAGCGACAGCCCGCTGTTCGAGCAGGAGGACAAGGTCGAAGACCCAGACTACATCCACCCTTACGGGCTCGACCCGTCTCTGCCTGATGTGAGGGGTTCAGTCGCCGCTCAATGGATACCGGTCGAGGCGCGGCCTACTCACCGGCCGCTGGCCAATTACGGCCGACGAGTCGACACCATCCGATGGACACGGCTGAAGCTGAAGGAGCTTAGCGCGAAGATCTACAAACTTCGGCGTGATCTCAAGTCCGGACTTGGCGCACCCATCTGTTCCGTCTTTGTCGAGTTCGACTCCCAGGCCAGCGCCCAGGCTGGCTACCAGATTCTCGTCCATCACCAGCCCCTGCACATGTCGCCCGGCTACATAGGCATCCGGCCCAACGAGGTGATATGGAGCACGCTGCGGATGCAGTGGTGGGAGAGGATCATGCGCCGGTTCCTCTTCATGGGCGTGATCACCGCCGCCATCATCTTCTGGTCCATCCCTTCCGCCTTTGTGGGGTTGGTGTCCAACATCAACTTCCTCAGCCACAACGTACCGTTTCTGAAATGGATCGTGGAAATGCCCAAGGCTCTGCTGGGAGTTATCGAAGGCTTGTTTCCCGCCCTCGCGCTGTCGCTGTTGATGGCCGCAGTTCCGGGGATGCTAAGAGGTACGTTCTTATCTGGGCCAGTCCACATTTCCATCCCCGATGCTAACTGTCTGCAGCTTGCGCGAGGGCCTCAGGCGTGCCGTCGCTGCCACTGATCGAACTGTACACCCAGAGCTGGTACTTCATCTTCCAGGTGGTCCAGGTCTTTCTCGTCACAACCCTCACCTCGGCGGCATCGGCGGCTTTCAAGCAGATTCTCGAGAATCCGCTGTCGACGAAGGATCTGCTGGCCAAGAACTTGCCGAAGGCTTCCAACTTTTACCTCTCGTACATTCTAGTCCAGTGTCTCGCCGGAGGTTCACTGGAGCTCCTCCACGCCTTCGATCTGCTGCGCCACCAGGTCTTCGGCAAGCACATAGAATCGCCCAGGAAACGGTACCACATTTGGCACAACCTGAAGCAGAGACATTGGGGAGGCACCTTCCCCGTCTTTACGAACATGGGCGTCATCGGTAGGAGAGCCCATATCCTTGACTGAGAATATCTCTGCTAACATACCGAACCCAGCACTCTGCTACTCGTGCATTGCCCCGCTGATCCTCGTCTTCGCTGGGCTAGGCATGGGCTTCATCTACTTTGTGTACAAGTACAACCTCATCTACTTCTACGACGCGGACGTCGACACGAAAGGACTGCTGTATCCCAAAGCCCTCATGCAGCTCTTTGTTGGGCTTTACCTGTCGGAAATATGTCTGATCGGGCTGTTTGCTCTCCACTCGGCCTTCGGACCGCTGCTGCTCATGATCCTCTTCCTTGTCTTCACGGCTATGATCCACATCTCCCTGAGCGACGCCCTCGGTCCACTGCTCAACAACCTCCCCCGCACACTCGCCCTCCAAGACCAGAGCCTGGCAGAGGACTCGGTACCCGACGATAACAACCACACCACCCCAACCAACAACACCATCCCGCCCGAAGTCCAAGGCGGCGCAGCAAGCGACTACTACAACATGGAAGAGGGCCTCGGCGCAGACACCGATCCAAACGCACCACCACCAACCCAGACCGGCGCCGCAGACGACTACTACAACCCCTCCTCAACCTTCGGCCCCGACGACGACGACATCCCTCGCGCCCCCGTCCCACCACCACCTCCCACCCCCACCCCCCGCGCCATCGAAGGAGCCACCACCCTCGCCTCCTCCCTCGCAAAACTAGCCTGGCTCACAGCCACCACCCAGGCCCAACAATCCGCCTCCCCCGCCTCCGACTCCCGCCTAACCATCCTCCTCACCCGCCTCAAATACCACCTCACCCCGGACGCCTCCCACCCGCCCAACTTCCTGGTGAAGTTCCTCCACCCGGAGATATACTCCGACTTCCACGCCCTGTCGAAACTGATGCCCGACCCCGTCCCGGACGGGGAGATACCGGAGGAGGTAGTAAGGATGATGAGGAAGAGGGGCGGGTACCAGCCGCCCGAGATGTGGAGCCCGCCGCCGAGGCTGTGGGTTCCCCGGGACGAGGCGAGGGTTAGCAGGCAGGAGGTGGCGCACTCGAGGGCGGCTGGGGTGGAGGCCTGCGATAGGGGGTGCTGGCTTGATGGGAGGGGGAGGGTGGTGGTTGAGTACGGGGCGGCGCCGTGGGAGGGGGGGAGGGGGTTGGATTAGAGGGTTGGGACGGTGGGGAGGGAGGGAGGGAGATAATAGGGACTAGGAATTAGGGAGGGCGGTAACTTCCTCATAGGTAGTTTTGCTCTATAAAGATGGGGAAAGGGGAGGAGGAGTCATGGCTGTTGCTTTGTGTATTCTAAGAGTAGGTGAAATCTTTAGCAGAACTAGGCGTGTTTGCTACCACGTATATCCGACGTCCAAGACAGGGTTGTGGTCCTATTGATGTGCGGCTATACTGAGATTCAGACTGGTCAAGGGCGAGAATCGGATCCTTGTTAAGCGAGGGAAGATGTTCTTAGATGCCCTCGGAGCACTTAATGGCTCTTGATCCGAGGGAAACGTCGTCATCATCATCTAGCTGAAGAGATTATTGCTATGTGACGGAACTGTTTTAGCACCTAACATAGCCAGTCACGGCCAAAAGAAAAAAAAAAAAAAAAAAAAAAAAAGGAAAGGGCAAAAGCTCACCGGACATCATCTTTGCGATGGTGCCCGGCTACGAAACTCGTTTAGGAATTTGTAATTGCCCAAGGTTTGCTTGGAAATTGCGGGCGACTCACGGGGGTTCGAACCCGTGGCCTCTACTCGTAATCTCGCCGGCCAGTGCTGGGCGCCGGGTCCTAACCGGCGCACGCCCCATACCAGTGATATACGTTCCTAACCTGTTGGCTGGTAGAAGCTGACGAAGTTTGCTTTATGTAGTACGGTTCACCTTGTATTCACCGTGCCATGTGGCAAGGACCAATTTGGCAGTGGATCATGCTGGCACTGGGTGGGATGATACCGGCACAAACTACGTGCCGTTGATCTACCACCCCGTTTTAAAGAGACGCAAATAGACCTTTCTACATGTACGTGGACTCAATAACTTATACCGCAAGACTCAGGTAGGGATTGACCAGTACTCAGGCGCCCAGTGCCGACAACGTCTAAAATTGGGCAAGGCGGACCTCTGGCAGCTTTTCTGTCGTCGAGCAGGCCGATGAAGCAGCGCAAGCCTGCTCGTCCCATGTTGACGGCGCTGAGTCCTGTGTGAGGGAGGATATATGTCGAGCAGACGTCCTCTTTGGCTATCTTGGACATGCGGCAGAATAGTCGCATTGAGAACTAGGACTCGTGCCAGGCTTGCCAATGGATGAAGAAGATCATGTTGCAGCCAGAGCTCCATTGGGAGGTGCGCGGCTTGCCTGCTATCATGTTACGAGGCTTGGTATACGGTGAGGGGGTTCCTTTATACAGTATGGCTGAGGTGAGTTGTATCCTGTTGCCTGTATCGACGGATGAAATAGGCGAGGTGAGTGATGGCACGGAGGCTGACAGGAAGGGGGAAGAGATGTTACTCGGCTGTGCCAAACTGGATGTTCAGCTGAGTGAAAACGTCCAGAATATTACAGGTTAAGATAGGATCGGTGCAGCTGAGAGGACCGAGCATATATGTACGAGTTACCGTGTGGTCTGTAGAAGGATACCAAATGTGCCAGACGGTTACTGTAGCTTCACAGCACCGCCGATCGAGATCAAAATAACCCATATTTCTGAAAGAACAACATATGTTGGCATGAGAATAACGACAGCAGGATACCTCACGGAGAACGAACCGCAGTTGGTTTCTTGGACATCTCCCAGCACATGTCTTGTCTCTCCCTCAAAATCACAAGGGGTAGCTTGAACCTTTGGCAAGGTCCGTCCAGGCGCTGAGCTGTCGGAAATATGTAAAGTTGAACATTACAATTAAAAGGCTGCAGTAAAGTACGGCTCATTAAGTAAGGTGACGATCTTTTCATCCTTGTCTCCCGGCATAATACCCATGCTGGTCACCCTGATATACCGGACTTGAGAACTCAGAACCCATCGGCTGGATCGAATCATGGTGCTGCGTTGCTGGACTGGAACTCCTCAGCGGACTGGGCATCCGTGCACCTTGGAACGCGGGGCTTGACTCTCTCCCAGGACCGTCAGGTTGGCTATCCATCTCAGCAATCTCCTGCTGTACAACCCTGGCCGGCGAGCTCGCCCGACGGCTGTCATCATACCCGCCGGCGCCCAGCTCGTCTGGCGGTTTTGGCGATCCGCTCCATGCACCTGGCCCGAGCCCGCTCATATATGAATCGTGTGGTACCACGGGCGACTGTCCGGCATAGCTAGTGTGGTGGTTACTGCCAAGGTAAGACATGTGTGACGGCGGAGAGTTGTATCCGCCCCCGTAGGGCACGGGCACGATCTGGGGCGGATCTTGTTTGCGCGAGTGCCGACGCCAGTAGAGGTAGAGGCCAGCGGCTAGGAGAAACACTGCGGCCCCGCCGATGGCAATGCCGGCTATGGCGCCGGATGAGATGCCTGCGCTGGAACCCGCGGCTGCGGGTGAAGCGGTCGGCGAGTCAGTCGCTGAACTCGTTGGGACTGTCGTCGCAGTCGTGGGACTTGATGTCGGCGGCGCAGACGATGACGAAGCCGCAGACTGACTTGGCTGGGTGCTGTTTCCCGGCCCGTTGGGGCCCAGGTCCTTGTAAGCATCGCAGTCCGCGCTAGGTGCAGCAAGGGGGCACTCCGGTGCCTGGCAGAGCGAGTTCAACTGGCCGTTGGTGGCGGGCGAGCATCGGACATTGTACCTCGCATTCATGGCGACTTCCAGTGTTGACGCATCGGCCTCCGAGAAGCCGAAGAATTTGCTCGCAGTTGTAAGCTGATCGATGAAGTGACCGAGGTGCGTTTGGTTCAGGTTCATAAACTTGTGAACGTATGCCAGGGCAATGGGCCCGCCGCTTTCGTCGACTTTGGGGAATTGTCTTGCGAGAGTACAGCCAAATACGAATCCAAAGGCCGTATTGAAATGAGTGAACAAGCGGCTAACATTCGAAGAGAGCTGTCAGTTTCGATAATAAGGTTGGCGGCGTGCTACGGGTGGGAGAGTCGAGAGACAGAGGAGACGATGCCCACTTACTATTGATTCGTCGTATTGCTGATCACAACACCGCTGGCACTACCGTTCAAAAATGCCATGAGCGGTGCTTGAGCTCCTCCGTCCAGCCAGTTGATCCCAACAGGTTGGTTGTTGAGGTTGGTTGTGGCTTCTGTGAGGACAGACATGATCAGTACGCACGATTCAGCAAATTCCGGCTCTCTACAGCGTCGTACTTGTGCCGTCAAACCAAGAATGCAAGTCGACATCCTGGCCTTCAAATCTCCCCGGATTGAGGATGCCTGTGCTGTCAGGATCGGTCCCCTCAACACCTCTGCCTCCGCCGAAGGCAAGCGCGACTATACTCTGCATAAGCAGAAACTGTGTCGTCGCGTTGTTTGCCCCGTATCGGCTTTGGGCGTAATAATCGCATATTGACAGGCTGCTGGGTCGTTGTGCATGAGCCACATCTCCAGCGCCGAGGAGCAGGACGAGCCCGGCGAGAAGCAGTCGCATGTTGGAATGGAACACAAGTCGGTTGCCGGCTGTCACTCGCCGAAATCCCGTGAGAATGAAACTGCGGAAGTGCGGGAGGATGTCGGGAGGAGATGGATGTTCTGGAGGCGGGAGCAAGTCACTTCGGAGTCGGGGACATGCATGGACGCATGCCCTCGTGCTAGTTAATTACCCTGGCTGCTTGCAGACTGTGGCGCTTTCTTTGTCCCGAAGTGATATTTCGTAGCTTTGTGGCTGCATGTTCGAAGGTTGCAGGTCGCGGTGTGGCCAGTTATAATGGCTGCTGTCGACCAGCTCAGCTTGCTCCCCCAGCTGCTGGTATGCCCAGCCTATGCTAAAGTGGTCTAGCCATTGGAATTTGCGGTGAGAAGTGTTCTAGCGGCTGACGCTAGCGATGTAAGATGTCGTAGCCCAGGTGCGGCTGATTCTTGGCCCCTTGGCTCGCAACTGTTGAACCCTTTGTCTTCCGTATCATTTGTCGCTGCGAGCACAGGGGCCCCAGCGAGGAGAGATTTGAAGCACTGCAGTTGTATGTACTACCCGTCGGTCACAAGACAGGAGGACTACTACTGGACACACGGACCGACAGGTACGCAGGTATCTTGACGACATTGCAAAGATGCTGATGAAACTCGATTCTGAATGCGCGTTCGCTCTTGACACTCCAGTACGTTATTTGCTCTTCTTATCTTTACCCTTCTTATCTTACCCTTCTTATCCGTACCGTTCGTACCTTTGCCATCCTCGGGCATGTTCCAGTTATCGGAGGAATTCACACTTGCTAGATCTGCAGTCCTTGGCCTTTCTTGCTCCGTCGTCGGTAGCGTTCTCCGGGAAATTTTCAGTTACAGTGTTGTAAGATATCTTGCCGCCGCCAGAGCTAGCCTTCAAGATGTAGGTACACCTGTATTGTAAGTACTGGGTTAACGCTTGCATAGGGTATGAGATATCTGGAAACTATACGACCTACATTCTGTATGCGGGGTTTTCTGTAACGCTTGGGCTGATGTTGAGTTCTGTAGAACCCGATCGCTGGGAATGCTTGACAGAACCTGGAATTGGCCACCGGGAATGTTTGTGCTTGGATCTAACAATGAATATGGGTGTAAGAGATATCGGGTCGGGGGAAGCTTCTCAGCAGGAAGGCGGTCTTTTATAGCTTTGCAATATTTTACAGATAGTGATGTCTGTTATCAGTTACCATTGAGTTGTCCTCCCTTCCCTTCCTTTCCTAGAATCCTGAATCTTAACCGGTGTGAGCTTGCCGCCAATCAATATATCTAGAGCTCTTCGTGACAGCTCTGGCTTCAGCCGAGCAACAGTCATTCACGAGACAGTTCTGACAGCGAATAAGATTGAAACAACTAATCAAGATGAAGACTGCGGAAATGAGGTGTGGGTTGCACAACCTGCGGCACTGCACTTATGGGAAAACGGACAAGGCTCTGCAGAACACCTGATCAACCACATACAGACAGAGCACCTACGCATGCTTAAGTGTCGACTTAAGGCACCAGCAACTCGCAAATCATCGTCCAGAAATACCGTCTCCTGGGCTCGTGAGTCGTCGTTGTCTCCGCCCGTCTTCAGCTGCGAGACACATGTCAACGGTGCCCTTTCATGTTCAGCGTTCTATAGCCAGACGGTCCCCTGCTGCGTGGCTTCCGTTGGACATCCCCAATTGGAATCTTCCTATTGTTGAATTTGGGTCATTAGCCGAAGCCTCCATAGCCTAGATATATGCTAGGTCAATTCCCACATGCATATCCTCCAGAGCAGTTCTAGAGTGGAGATAGGAGCAGCGAAGCGTGAACCATCCTTCGGACTGTGCTGAAACAGTGGAAAGAGATAGTTAGGAGTAGCAATTCTATCGGGAGATAGCGTTGTCTCTTAGACTGGCCTATTATAACAGGTAACCACGGCCAGTTAGGGTCTCTGCATGAATGGTGGGTGGCCGCTCCCGGAACTGTCTAGGCCTCGCTCATTGAAAGATCGACACGACGTACAAAGGGTTTCTTAAGATATTTACTGTATGGTAGTCAATTGAAAAGAAGACGGCTCCCTAACCTCTCCTAGCCCGGGACCTATGTATCTAAAGGTCTATTGCTCGTGCCTTATGCAATTAAGATGAATCTAGTATCGGGCCTTTCAATAGTCTTCCTATTGACAATTCTATTGTATTCTCTCTGTTGTATTGTGTCTATCGCATTGTATATATTGTGTTCTCTCTTTTATACCTTTGTTTGCACGATATTCCACATCATGTGGAGTTGCAGTGTTTGCCGTTCTAACTGCCTTCTGACACAGCTGTCTTCATAAGACGCGGAGAGTTGAGTCTAACTGTTATCGGTCGAGTCACCGGTTTAATAGTGAACATATAGCTCACCGTCAGTGTTCAACGAGCTGTCCTGGTTGAGTGCTCGGCCACAACAAGCAGCCATCTCAGGACACCTTACAGAGCAAGCGGGGGAGGGATTACATCTGCCAACGATCGCAGTATGGGATGAAGATTACGGTCGAGGTACTAAGTTGTCAGAGTTGATCACGCTTCCTCAGGGTGTTGACCCGGATAAATTGCACCGGCCAAGGGTCCGGGGATGCATTGGCTTTCATGTTCCATTACTTCCAAGTGTTGATGGGTGGCTCGGCTTACCTTCTGAGGGAGCGCGTCGGAATGAGGTTGTCATTGGGTAGATAGCCTTGGCAGTTGTTGTTGACCTCAGGGCGCAGTCACAAGATCCTTCGGCGGCACCTTCTGGAGAGTAGCTCATCATTTTGAGTAATCTCTCGTGATGATAGCTTAAGGAACATTTCCCAAAAAAAATTTCATAGTCGGTCCCAACGCTTCTTATCAACTTCCGAGTCCCGTTCTGACGGGCTCTAGACCTCTTCACCCGCCGTCTTCCCCTTTACCCTCCATTATTCTGGCCTACGCTCTTCATACTTTAGCAAGTGGCCAGCATAGAAGTCAAAGCACTCTTCTCAGCCGAGGTGATGCTCAGAGCCCAGTAACTCTTGACTTGCACCCAACTCTTGGCATAGGTACAATAGAATGAACTAAGAGGCGGCTTCCAGGAGTCGGGGCTCTTGTCTCCCTTGGCCGAGTTGACGTTGTCGGTTACCGCCCAAAGCTGAGGACGTGTCACATCGTTGGCGAACTGCTCGCGTTTGGAGGTCGTCCAGGACGAAGCACCGGACTGGGGACTGTTAGTATGGGAGTTGCGTCTGAGGAGAGTTTGGAGGTGAAATGGGATGATGTGGCTCTAGGGGTATCTTACAATCCACGCGTTCTTCAGCGGCACCATGTGGTCAATGTCGAGGTCGGATGCCGCTGTCCAAGTGGCGCCGTCGTAAGGGCTCTTCCATGACCCGGACGTTGCGACGCAGGCCGAGTCTACCGTAATGCTTGTCGCATCACGCTTCAAGACGTATTCGCTGAACTCGGTACTTAAATCAGCTTTTGTCACCTCCGGTATGCAGAAAGGTCACCTTACCGGGTGTTGCAGGTGCCTGAAATGGTGTCCCATGTTGGGAACAGGTCTCGGTCATAGCCGGACCCATCTGAGGAGGCCTTGACTGTGAGAGCGGCGAGCTGGCTCTTCGCTGTCGAGGCAGAAGGGATGCCGGGCTGGTACAGGTCAGTACTTCCAATGTAGGTCATCTTGTTGAGGCACTGACTGGTGTTGGCATGGGCATGGGCACTGCCGTGACCGATGCCGCTAAGACCAGCGCTGCGAATGTGACCTTCATCTTGCACCGCTGTCCCTAGTCTGTCACTCTGGAGCGAGCGTGGTTTAGAACAGCTACAGTAAAGAAGGGACACCGATCTTTATGTTCCTTTCCTGACTCCGTGCATCTGAATCTCATGAAGCTACACTGCCGTCGGCTCTTCACACGGCATTGGTACCCTGGCACTTCTTCCAGGCTGGTTACCGAGCGCCAAGGCTTCTTAGCGCTGCGATCCAGCACGTTGATGCGATGGTAGGCCGCGAGGAAAGTTGGGAGTTGCCTCATTGGGACATGGTGTTCCGGGTATCGCCAATCGATGTCTTCACCTTATCTCGAAGATCTGTGAAATCACTCAATTCCCCCACGTGGATCACTGATACCGTGCAAAACTGCAAATCGAATTGAGGAGGTCCTTTGTAGATAAACGACACGGGTATTCGTACATGGGTTCGGTGCGGGAAGGACCCTCCCGCAGCGGAGCAAACCCCGGTCGGTTCCAGCCGTCGCCAAACTACACCGCTCATCGTCCTTGAAATAAGGCACGTGTATAGCAGTAGTAGGAACTGCCTTTAAGAAAATGAGACAACACAAGGTCGACTGCTATTGCGCGCGGGCGTCATTGCTTTAGTTGGGATTGTGTTACTATCTCTCAGCGCTGTGCGCCCAGGAGTCGGCGTAAGATCTCCGAACCTATGGTGCGGCGTTTGTCATTGCCGTGCAATTCGGGATTTCACCAATCCTGAAACACGGTCACACATATGGTCTACCATAGAGGCTTCTCTAATGTCCTCTAATCCAAGGTGGAGTCACGATTGCACTCCATGTAGCCCAGAAATTACGCACCTGACACGACGCTGCCGGCCGGGTCCTTGCTGTATATATGGCGCTTGGTACGGTAACTGTTTTTGATGCGGGACTATCGGAGTCTCGCCTTGCAGTTATTTGATCAGTATACAGAGTATTTTGCTACCGATTACTGGCGGTACCGCCAAGGTATTTCCGAGGACCCAGCCAGCAAAAAGCCACCAAAAGAAGACGTACAACAACAGGGATTCCCCGGTGGTCACCCACCCGAGTACTAGTCTGTCGGTTACTGGCTTATCGATGGGAGAGCGGACGGGATCCCGAGTTTTCCAGTACCTATGGTCGTACGTGGCAGCAGTGCTTGGAATTGCGCTCATTAAAGGGAAGCCTGAGGGCGATCTCGTAACGTTGGGAGTACACGGGCAACATTGTCACCTGCCAGTCCGTTTCACTGGTTCACAAACTCGCGAGCCTCTCCAAAAATGCCTTGCTCGCCACATGGCGCTTTTTGGGGGCCTATAAGTGTTACTGCCGACGTGTGAAGCCGAACCACTACCTATTGCACAACATTAGTCGCATGCGCATCGATAGGCGGAGGAGGCTGTGCTACGCATGTACGGCCGTCTCCGGTGCTCAATGGACGGGGTGCCCCTTCGTAACCAAAAAATACCTTTCTCTCCTTCATCTCAATAAAAATTAGGCGGAGCCATGGCGGGTTCGGCCACTTGCTTGGTCACAGATGCTGTCGTTCAGACGGATCAGGCAGATATGGCCCCAGATTCCTCGACTACGCCCTCCCCACTACCAAGAGACTACTGGCAAGACGCACTTGAGTTCCTGGAATCCGGTCAACGAGAAAGGTTCGAGCGAGCCTGTACCTGGGGAGCTCTACTCCCAGCAATGCTGCGGGCGAGCTCGATCGGGATACGGTTGATGTGCAAGATGTGCGCAGCAGTCACGGATGGTCGGCCGTCCTCCTCAATGTGTGCCAGAAGTTGAGCGAGGATCATGACAGTAAAAGGTCAACATGGTGTTCCGAGTCCCGGGACGCAAGATCAATGTCCGTGACCTCATCGATGGTTTCATCAGATTTCTTGAAAAGACAAAGGAACTTGGGGATCTGCTATCTGCCGCCAATCCCATCCACGCCAGTCTTCCCTGGGCTGCTGTACAATCTCTTTTGATGGTTACAACTGCAAACGTGCAACTAGCAGGTGCCTTTTACATGGGGCTTGAGGAAGTCGTACGTCTTTTGAATCGTGGTTCAGTCTACGAGACTCACATTGCGGAAGCTCATCGCCATCGCGACGCCGATCAACTAAAGGATTTTGAGGAAGCATTCGTCGCTCTATACGCGCGCATCGCGAGCTTTCTTGCTTCTGCTCATCGTCTTCGCAAACTCAACGCTTTGCGCAAGGCAATGCATGCTGTCTGGAGGCCGGAGGATATCATTGAATTCCGGGACGATTGCGACAAGCTAGCTAATCAGCTGTCTCCAAAGAAGCGGATCTTTGCAATGTCTACGCCCCCAAGAACACTGTATGATAGGATCTTGGAGATCAACAGTTCGACTACGGATATAACTCGCCAGCTTTCCAAGACAAACGATGATGTTAAGGAGATCTTGCAGAGATGCAACCGGCAAAGACGCACCGAGGTTCTCAACTGGGTGTCAACCATTCCTGTGGAAGACCACCACTACCTGGCAAAGAAGGACAGGATACCAAAGACGGGTGGGTGGATAATGGACACGGAGCAGTTCAAGTTCTGGGACGAGGCAGATGAGCCTCTTCTGCTCTGGCTGCATGGCATTCGTCAGTTCCCTCATCCATCGCTAGCACAGGGCAACGGAGCTAATCTCACTTTGCAGTCGGTGCTGGCAAGACGAAGCTTATCTCTAGGCTCGTGGACCACTTCCAAGCTTCTATCGGCGACATGGAAGCTCTCCCGGATGCAGGTACCACCCAGCAACAAGATGGCACATGACAAAAACTGGTCTCGACTTTTTCTACTGTTTGCAATCCGTTGACGCGCGTCGAATTTCAGAGAACGTCTTCGCCAGTATAGCGAAACAGCTAGCCGCCCAGAACGAACTCGGCTTGTCCGCACTGCTTGGCGTATATTTCAAGAAGGAAAACACGGGGTTTCTTTCTGCCCAGCTCACCATCGAGGAGTGTCAATGCCTGATCCAGGATATGTCGGCGTCTTGCTCAAGAGTTCTTGTTATTCTCGACGCGCTGGACGAGTGTTTTGCAGACAATCAGGGCGAGATAATGGCAGCGTTCCATACGCTAATAGACTCCGGTATCCCAATGAAAGTGCTAATTTCCAGTCCACCAAACCCGGAAATCCGAGCGGAGCTCGAGGAAGGAGTCAATTGCCCTCTCTTGGCTACAGACAACTCCGAAGACATCATGGAGTTTACCTGACATCGCCTCCGCGATTTTCAGTCGTCAAAAAGGGTAAGGCGGTACGCAGAGGAAGGACATCCGCTTATCCCACCTGGCTTGGAAGATAAAATTGTTGCAACGATCCGCAAGCGATCGCAAGGAATGCAAGTCTGACGCACTGCAACATCCGCTCCCCACACAAGGTCAATTGCCAGCTTTCTGCTGACAACCTGGTCTTATCATAGGTTTCTGTACGCCAAACTCAAGCTTGATCATCTGCTTAGTCTCAATCGACGCTCGGCGATTGATAAAGCAATTAGTACACTTCCTCGAGGCCTTGTTAGTACCTTAGACGAGATTTTCGATCGGACTGAATCTCTCGACAGTGACTTGCGTGACATCGCCCATCGATCTTTCCAGTGGCTCCTTGTAAGGAGAAGATCTTCTCATGCACAACTGCTACTTGTAGCGGTTTGCTACGATGTTGACAGGGACATCGACACCGATACCCATGTCAGCCTTCGATATCGGCATCGACACTGTTTTGAAAGCGTGCCAGAACCTGATCGTCCTTAGTGATGACGGTCGCGCCGCGACGTTGAGTTCTAGGCACTCCGGGACTGCTTCTTCCGTATCCTATGACCGTGGTTTCAGGGGAGTTTTTTCAGTTTCATCCACTTATCGGTGTACGGGTACTGCACTATGAGCCGCTGGAGCCTGTCAGTCACGCGATCCTCTGCAACCGAAGTCTGTCAAAGTCATCTTTTACATGGGCGCCGGGGAAGAACTGAAGGGGGCGCCTGCAGTTTCATGACTGGGTATTCCATGCGGGAGTGAACCTATAAGGTCCTGCGCCACGAGAACGATGCCTATCACAAAAGCGGTTGCTCGTGTTGCAAACGTGCCATAACAGCTTATATACCCCACGACACTGCCTGTGTCGATACTAGGCTGCTTTCCCTCATCTTCCAGTTTACTGGGTCTCCAGGGCCACTTCCAGCCGTTGTCAAAGATTGGTACAGCAACGAGAGGTGTCGGAAAGAGAACGTATTTGAGAATCCACGGATACTTCCAGGACGAACAACCCAAACGATGCAAGTAACATCAGTCCAAGGCATTATCGATATACCTCGTCTAGCACTCGGTATCGACGAGTATGACTCGTTGCCGTTAGTATGCTTCTTAGGACTCGAAAGTGTTTTCAGTGTGACCCCTCTGGACACTGCCAAGCTTCGAACTCCTGAATTCGACAACGAACCCGAGCCACCTCTGAGTTGCCTATCACTTTGCACCACAGACACACTGCTTCGCAAAGTTGTCAATGTCCTCGCAGTGCGTAATCACGCCACTCATGCTGACGTGTTATGGTATCTTCTGGCACTGCATAACCAATATTGCCATCCTGATAGATACCACACTCTCCCAAAAGGTCCCATAGCTCTCCTGCACGTGAAAAGTGTCGATCGGCCCATTCGAGCCCTCCCAGAGGGTATGCAAGCCATGGTTATAGACAACAACATACACGACAAGAGAAGGATGCTTGCTATTGTTGGTGTCACGATCGCCACGATGCAGAAGGCCTGAGACGACATAGCAACCGTCAATGAAACATTGGAGTTGTTGCTGCAGGAAGGGGCGGATACTGATTTCGATCTATTTCACAAACCGGCAGCATACCTTTGGCCCCGTCCTCTCGTCGATGCTATCCGTTTCGGAATGGATGCTATAGTTGCTCTTCTTCTTGAGCACAGTCCAAATTTCCGTCTCCTGGACGTCATTGCGGTTATAGAAAGGCTCAAGCAGGTGGTGCAGGAACAGGACAAGCGACCTGGCATGGTCTGTCTTGATCGGATTTGCCAGCACCTGCTTGACTTGGGCCGCATATCCATACCTCAAGCAACTCTTACCGAGTTCATAAGGTCGACATCTACAGAAAGCAACTGTTTCTACGTGGACTCGGCTGTCGAGTGTGGCGAATCCACCACAGCGACACTGTTGCGATGGGTCGCCCATGGTTCTGCAGAGAATACTGCCATGCCGTCCGAGTTTTGTGGGCTTTTGCTCCGATGCGATTGAGAGGATTCTGACAGCGGGGAAGACAATCAAGATGCGAAAAGGGACAGATGATGCAAACTCAACCATTCTTTGGGGGAATCTTCCGGATGAAAAAGGAAAAATACAGTTGTTGCGGAAGAGACTGAGGTCAAGGGGGACTAGAATACATCCCCGAGTCGTCAGTGAGCTGCCACATCAATACACGCTCAAGTTTCTTTCCTGCTAAACGTGGTCATTTGGCTTGATAATCTGGCCTTCAATTTCCATATGGTATGTCTCTTGAACAGGTAGCTGGGTCACATTGTTGAACTTCCACGAGCTTGTTGGCTGTCTTAGTCATGGTCACGCGACCCCTGAATGTG
The DNA here is from genome assembly GCA_030052785.1 of Coniochaeta hoffmannii. NCBI lineage: Eukaryota > Fungi > Ascomycota > Sordariomycetes > Coniochaetales > Coniochaetaceae > Coniochaeta > Coniochaeta hoffmannii. The sequence continues at coordinate 15,901 of JANBVN010000247.1, forward strand.
ACTAAACCGCACATCACCACTCATTTGCACGAGCTGGGCTTGACCACAGGACTTCCAAATCACGGATAACATTGAGTTCCCCCCGGGTGCTATTAAATACCCGTTGATCAGCGTGCTGTCCTTTTCAAATTCTGTACTCGCTCTGTCTCTTCACAAAACTCGCTGTCGAGGATTCCAGCCGCCTCCCTCCGACCACGTTGCCCGTCGTCCAGTCAATCCTCAAGCAACTCCTCACTTCTCAATATCGGTTAATTCAAAACTCCTTACGTAGATGTAGCCCATGCCCTCCCCATCAACATCCCGCACTTGCCGCTCCCGCGCCCCATCCCCAGAGTCCCAGCAATCCGCCAGCGGTGACCTCCTCACCAAGGTCGCAACAGGCGTCCTAGCCTACTCCATCAACCACTACCTTACCCGCCAGCTGTCGTCCTCTCGTCCAAAGCCCTCTCCCTCGGACAAACCCCCCGAGGAGATGCCATCCAAGCGCTCCTCCAGCCGCAGCGACCAGTCCCGCGCCTTCGGATTCGGATCCAGCTCCTCCCGCCGCGACGACCCGACCCACGAGCTTATCTCCCACCTCCTCCGCGGCGCGGCCGCGCTAGCTGCTCGGCACTGGATAAAGAACCGGAAGAAGAAGAAGGACAAAGACCAGTCGAATTCTAAGAGCAAACCCAGAACCCAGGTTCCTCGCCCCAACTCTACCCGGGCTCCCAGTGGTAGAGACGACTTTTACGCCGGCCCAGTCCCGGATCGGCCTCCTCGCGGCCATCACCGCCGTCATAGACCTCACCGCCACAGGCCCAACTCCCGGTATCCTCCCGTCCACTACCCGCCTGTGCCCAGGTCGGAGCTGGCGGTTGCGCTTGACGCGCTGTCGGAAGAGCTGGGCCGTACGACGAGGACGATCCGGCGGCTGGCGGGGCGGAGGCGCCCGCATCGCCATAGGGACGGGCGGTGCGATGTCTATGAGGGGTTGAGGGAGAGTGCTGGGCGGCTGGAGGGGGCTTTGGATCGGGTTAGGGCTGTGGGGAATAATATCAGGAATCTGGAGGAGGTCCCGATTAGGTACACCGGTGGTGGGGGAAGGGAGGTGGGGGGAGGACTGGGTGAGAAGAGGGAGGGGAGTTGGGTTCGGAGGAGATCTGTGCCTGATGGGAGGAGCGGGACTTATGTGAGGACTAGACCGGCGGGGAATGGGGGAGTGAGTGAGGTTGGGAGCAGGGAGGTGCCTCGGGAGCAGGGCCAGGGTGAGGAGAGGAAGGTGAGGGTTGAAAGCGAAGAGGACAGGGGGCGGAAGAGGACGAGGAGCAGATGAGATACGATCGACGTGCTGAAGGGGGCTAACTGTTGAATATATTTGGGTAGCATGGGGCGTATTTCGTGTGTAGTATGTGACGCAAATAGATTGGACGGGAGTTTCCAGCTCATCTTCAGTGGTGGCTATTTGTCTCTCATTCTCAATGAGGGATCCAAGGCCGCAATGTCCCACATAACCAAAGGCACTTCGCTTCTGACAGAGGCATCTAGGAGAACGGATACTCCGCGCAACATCCATCGTGGTCACTGCGCCGTAACCAAGCAGCGTCGATTCTGCTTTCAAATCAAGTCCTTTCCCACGCATCCCCTTAGTAAGTGCATCGAGCTGGATCGAGGAGCACTCGAACGAGCCTCGGTCTGGACCGTCACGAAGGGACACGAGGTTTTCGTTAAGTACTGCAATAATCTTGCCAACGACTTCTCGTCTCTGGCTTTCAATCGTCTCTAGCAAGTCTGTTAGCTACCAAATGGACTCACTCTCACGGGCTTCCTTACCAATGATTATCTCTGGAATAGGGGGATCCAATGTCGGAAGCCGTCCTTGTCTTTGCTGAACGGCTGTGCTCGTTACTGACGCGAAGACATCAGCGTCACTAAATACCCAGGACACACAAAACCATAGCACGAGTTCCCTGCTGACATGGGCTGGAAGCTGGCTTTGATGTTTTAACCCTGTAAGCCACAATTGAACGAACACCTCGTCGCTCCTCGTAGCATCTGTAGTAGTCTACGAGAATGGCAATCTTTGCTAGCAACTCGAGGCTAATCGTCGATGGCGGGGGGTTCGTTAATACCTGCTTCGGCTGTGACAGCGGGTTCTGTATCATTTAAAGTTTCTTCCCATGCGGCGACGGGTTCTATTCGACAACCGGTTCAGCGTCCGAAATGCACTATACTGTACCAAGAATATCTGGGGCGCAAAATAGAGAGGAGAAGACGTATACCGCTCTCCTTTCTGCTCCGTGTTCTGTATGGCGGCGCTTACCAGTGGGGTGGGTTTGAATCCAGAATCCATCCGCTTCCATGGTAGAGACGTCTCTCACGATGGAGGGAGCTTCTTTTACCGTGGATTCCGCTGCGGTAGCAGGTTCCGATGGCGCCCCCTGATTGCGAACGGTGATATTGACGTCTCCGCCAGGATCTACCTCCTGTGGTTCGTCCATGCTGAATCCCGGATGAGCTTATTGGAAGAATTGCTGGCGAGCGACATAGTAGTGAACAGAGCTCTAACCAATTAAAGACGCTTGGGGCAACCGCAACAGTGACCGAGGAGTCGTTCCAAAGGCCGCAAAGGCTTGCCTTGGGGTGTGAGACAAATGGCAGGGAGTCTTCCTAAGAGAGAAAAGGCTATCGAAAGTCAGATTCTAGGCGTCTGGATGTCCGTTTAAACGGGGTTTGATTTAGTATTTGATCCGCTATCACATCAACAATGTTAGTGAGGCACTTGTACATTGCTGCCCATTGTGTCGGTCAAGAAGACAAGCTGCATACGCATGAGCTAACGGCAGAGAGTGCCAGACCACACAGGAGGCTTCTTGGTACGGAGGAATGTACTCGAATTATCCACCCTGATGCGGCAAACAGGAGGCAAGCGGCGCGGGTAGACAGCGTGTCACGGTCTTAGTAGCCCATCGGAACGCCTCTCGAACGTGGGACGCGCAGCTGACGTTAGGTAAGAAGAGATGTCTTCCCCGCTTCTGCAGGCACGGTTTGAGCGACAAAGCCGTCGTCGACAAGCCGCTTCATACACACCTATCGTAAACATGGTCGGCGTACGGCAATGGTCACTGTCTGCGAAGCGCATGCTGGGACGCCAGTCGTTAAGTTCCTCCGCGAGAGTCCTCTCTCGAACTGCCACCACCTGCTCGACTAGCGGCACCGTCTTTTTGATCTATTGCAAAGACACATATGCTTGCGTTGGGTCACGCTTTGCTCTAAGCTGCGGCAATGCGTCTTCTTGGCAGTCACCAACCTGTCAACGACGTCGACAGAATTGCCACGCTCACACTCTAGCACGTCGATACCAGCGGAGCACCATAAAATTGAGCGCATGATCTAGAGCGGCCCTTGATGCTTGATATTGACGATGACAGTGGTGATCAGGCATGTGGTGGAGAGAGAGTATGCCATCCAAATGTTCAGGTGAGCCGGCTCTCTACTCCTGGGAGATGGGGTACCGAGACGCGACAGGTGGCCGATATAGCTTTTAGCACTTCGAGATCGGAGGCGAACCGTCTGCCTTCGATGCGAAGATTTGGTTAATCCGTGATATTTATGGCTTCTGTGTAGCCATTGACATGTCATATGCCTCTGCCTCTTCATTCATTGACGTTCGCATGATAGAAACACACTATTACCTCCAAGCCCCAAAGATTTGAACCAGATTTCCTGTCCTGACCACAAGTTAATCTTCTAAGCCATTCCTGTTCAGACAATAACCTCTCTTACAACCCTCGCAAAGCTCACGCTTATGTGGGAGGCCTTTTTTTCCAGCGTAGTACGGCTGCTCAGTTCGAAGACCTGCCCACTTCTTAACCCGGTACGCGACTCGTTCCACATATGATTCCTTGTCAAGTGTGAGGTTGCCGAGTTCATTGCAGGATTTGCAGCGCTGGTTGAATATGACGGCGTTGTACCCATTTCCGGGATATCCCTTGATCAAAATTGACACACTCTTGCTGCTCCAGCCATGGGTAAGGCAGCGATCATTGACACATGTGAACTTCCCCATCACATTGGTCGAGTATTGGTGATTGGAGTCCTTGTTGTTGCCCTTCTTGTTGACCCACTTCACGTCGACTTCATCAGATACTGCCTTCGAGACATCACGATGAAGCCACGGAAACACATAGGACGTCGTCGGCTTTTTCTTAGAATTCGAAGTTTTCTTGGAATTCGACTTCTCCCTTGCGGTCTCAGTCATTTCGGACAGAGCATATGGCCGAAAGCGACCTCTTCCCAAAGCGTAGTGCCTGTTCTAGTTTTGGTCATGGTCAGTCTGTTGGCCAGAAAGCCTAGGTATAGATCGTTTTCGGCATCTCGTCAAGTACCTGCAACGGGCCCTTGTTAACAAACTGACACGGAGCTAGACATGGAGCTGGGTATGCCAGAGTCGACGAGGACCAGCTGGTGTTCGAGATGCTGACTCGAATGCGATGCCAAGCAGATTGAGCACGTAGTGACTTTGGCGGTTGGCCTGGGGTTGTCTTGTGACCTATTGAACAAGACTAAGGGCGAAGTTGTCTTTCTAGCAGGGATAATCAGGGACAATTAGGTGCCAACAAGTTATTGATTCGAGCGTAATAAATAAGAGGGAGATGGGTATAAGAGGGCGGTTGGCGTCTGAACGAAGCTCATGTGCCCCACTCCACGTTCCTGCCCAGCTCACACCCACCAGACGGAAGTGGCATCTCTGCAGCCGCAAGACAAAGATGAAGGCTGCAATCGGACGCTACCCAAGAGACGTCTCGCAAGACTGTTATAATCGTCATCGCCACCCCCACCTTGGAGTACATTGTTTCGGGGACGTCGCCTAATCATCCTTGCTCGGCAATAATATTGCGATCGTGAGGTAGTACGGCTGTGGAAGAGTGATGCCACTTGAGTCGACGGTAATCCCTCCTGAATACATCCCTTCGTCAACCGAACCGAGAAGAGAGGGGCCCAAGGAGAGGGGCCGGTACTGGACAGGAGTCGCATGAACTCTGCGTATGTTTGGTTTCTGCTATCAACCCACTCCTGCTGGCAGCAACTCTAGCCAGGTGACCCGGTGCTGCTATCTGCTGGTGCCCTCCGGTGGTGTACCATTGGTGGGAGCGTTGCTTCACTCGTACACCACCTTTCATATCAATCCGTTTTTGTGCTCATCCCCTGCCTGCACTTGGAGTGCGCATGCGGGTTCAGCCAACGTGCGGGATTTAGAACTCGAGCTCCATCACGATGCGGGATCATCTCTGCTCGGGCATCACTGGCCCAGGACAGGTTCCTCAGCTGGCGGTTGACTAGTTCCATCCAGACCGCCATATCCGCTGCATTCTCGCTAACCGAACAACCGGCTACGGCCCTTCAACAGATCGAACCCTCCCTGCGCGACCCTTTTTCATTCTTCTTCACAAAGTGCATCAGCTCTATTTGGGTTTCGTGAGCGAAAGGGTGGTGGCAACTTAATAACAAGGCTGTTCGGAATTGTGGAATTTTTGAGTTAATCGCTAATCGCGCTACTACAACCTGCGTCCGATGGCAGAACACAAAGCGTGGAGGCATCCACACCCTCGCAATGGAGGTTTCTCCGATGAGCTTCGAATGCATGAAATGTTTCTGGCAAGAGGTCGCTTCTTGACTGTTATGATGTTCCTTTTCTAAGTTATAGGAGGAATCGCAATTCGCGTGTTTCGACATTACACGTCTTTTCGTTAGTCACGGTTACTAGATGTACTGGATTATTACATCAGCCAACGGCTACTCCTTGTCTAGGATTAGTGGTAACGCGTTTTTTTTCCGGCCTCGTACATCACCCATAATAAGGAGCAAGGGCCTCGGAACCAGCCTTTTCCAACCCAGACAAGTAGAATATAAATAATATAGCTAGTTAGGTACTTCAATTATACGTCTAATAATACTAGTCAAATAACAAACGAATGCTCCTAAGCCGAGCCTAGTCGATACGCTTATTACTGTCTTTTCTATAGGTTAGACACGCCCTCCCAATCCACTCAGTAGTCACAAGACTATATCCAAGACTCGCCAGCTAAGTAATACGTTGATCACCATAGGCTCGCCAGCTAGGTATTATTTACGTAGACCCCCATCCTACCTTGGGCCCGCCGAGCCAAGCGCTTCGCCAGTTTCTTTGGGCTTTAAGTTTCAAGTTTGTACGGAGAATGAGAAAAACCTCCTTTCTGGCCAGGCAGTCTAGTTGGAAAGTCTCTCAGAATCCGAAAATTGACGTGGCATTACGTGTCGAGCATGATGATACTTAGCTCGAACTGCTAGATCGTGATGCGTCCACGCCTGGTGTCGCAAGCCGGCCTTCTCTTCTAGCATGTCGATATTCTGGGTGTAACATCGGCGTAAACTTCGGTCCGAGCGACACCAGCCATCGGTGTGCCTTTGTCGATTCGCAGCGTAACACGACGTCGCGGGCTTCTAAGGGCGCCTGAATAACTTCGAACTTCTGTGGACTATTGAAAGCAGCTCGGCGGAACAGCGCACCGTTGGCGTACAGACCATTCTTTGAGCGGAAGTTCTTGACCTTGCGTTAGCCTTCATTCCGGGTAACAGCTAGCTACGAACCGGAATGCCTGCCGCTGTGCCTCTGCAGGCGCCTGTGATAGTCACACTGCGTGAGAGGTGGTCGGCTATCGTCTAGAGTATGGGCAAAGATGCTGCCCTCCCCCTCGCTAGCAGTTTCGAAGAGCTCAGCTCTATTAAGGATGGAGCGTGTGCTCAGCTTGGGCCGATGGAGGCTAATCGGTGGCCCTTGTGGGGTTGGATGGAGACATGCGGGATGCCAGGTAGACGCGCCATTTACCGTCCACGGACGGTTAGGCCGACTTATCCATTGGAGACCAGTCGAGTAGACGTAACTCCACAGAAGGCTCTATTGGCCAGAGTGGGCTCGGTACCAGCCAGAACTGGATATCAGTTAGATGCAGGTCGGTTAAAGTTAACATCTTGGTAGGTATTGCGTAACCGGCACTGAGTTACCATATGATAGGAGAGCGAACAGGTGAGTAGCCTGAGCTGGGCCTGAGGAACACAGCGACTTTGACTAGTATCTGAGAGGACCTGCTTCATCTGAGACTCCCTGTAGAACTAAGAGCAGGGAATAGCGAGTTCGCGGAGACAATAAACTCAGATACATTCCAACTCTGCTTTTCTTACCAAGCAGGCGGTGACTGCAATCAAACGGCAACCCAAATTTGAGGTCCTTAGATCTCGTACAGTGGCGTTTCCCAGCCATATATATCATCACGGCCTCTTCTTAAAGCAAAGTTGGAGTTTTCCTGGCTTGACCAGCGTCACATTGATAGTTTCTTGGACAATGGCAATGCCATCCTCTCCAGGAGCAAACTCCCATTCGTACTCGATCAGGGTATAGGCCACCACAAATCGCATCAACATCATGGCAATCTTCTTGCCCGCGCAGCTCCAGCGACCTACACGTGTGTCAGCAACAACAAGGGCTTTTTAATCTTCCGGAAGGGCGAGCACGCACCGGAATTGAAGGGAATAAATGCACGCTTATCGATGACCAGATCCGGCTTCGTCGTCCAGCGCTCTGGGATAAACTCGTCGGGACGAACGAAGAACTTCTTACTCCTGCAAAGCACCCACGGCGGGACGAAGGTCTGGACGTGTCCCGGTATGTGGACGCCATCGACTATGATACCCTCTGGTGGCGTAAGACGCGGGCTGCTGACACCGGCTGCTGGCCTTATGCGCAGCGCTTCATTGATGACGGCGTTGAGATACTCGACTTGGGCGAGGTCGCTGTCGGTGAACTCCCCGGCGACGGTCTTACCGTATGCTGGCTTGAGTTCGTTGAAGAGTTTCCTGCCAATTTCCGGGTATTTAGCGATGTAGTAGAAAATCCAGGCCATAGAGGCGGCGCCGGTGTCGGTTGCGGCTACGAGGACGGCTTCGGCATCCGTGTAGAGATCCCAGATCTGGTGGAACGACTTGGGCTTTACCGAGCGGAAATCCTGGATGAAATATTTGAGAAGGTCTTCCATTCCAGGGTCGTCTCTCTGAGAGGACAGTTAGCACCCGCACAATGCCACAGGAGCTTTGTCGAACCCGGGGTACGGTCACCTTCATCCGATCTTCGGCATTTGCCGCAGAAATATCGCTGAACTCCTGGATATCCCCAAGCTGCCCAATGGACTTGGCGATTAGAATCGGCCACGGCATGAGGCCAAGTTTTGCGACAGATCCCAAGAGCACATCGAGGAGGTCCAACCACTTGACGCCTTCTCCGGTCGATGTGGTGCCAAACTCTTTGCTGAACCCTATCTTACCCATATTGTCGAAGGCGACTAGGAGCATTGCTTTAGTGATCTCGACTGGCGCTCCATCGAGAGTCTCGAGCCTGTCAAGCCAAGTTCTGGCAACGCTTCTAGTGTCAACTTCATATTTGGCCATTGCTACGGGCGGTGGTCAGTCGTGGATCTAGGCAAAATGACTTTGCTCAGCAAGATACCTTGGCTGTTCTGTGCGCGGTCCCATATTTGACGACGCGCGCGATGTGCGTCCGTGTCGGGAATTGTTTCCAGCGAAAATCCACCGTGTAGGTCGAAGATTTCGAAGACGCCCATGCCACTCTTGGTGCAAGGGGAGTTAGCGCCCATGACCTTCTGAACCGCCTCTGCTGAGCAAACCATGAGGTCCATCGGTCCTGGGAACTGGATTGTCAGAAACGGGGTCAAAGAAGACATGGAAGATGGTAGACGTACCGGTCCGAACAAAATCGCCATACTTGTCGTGCCATGCAACAGCGTCGTTGTGGGCATCCAGGTGCCTAGCACGCCATACGGCGTGCATCTTCGACACCTTGGAGGCCAAGGGGCCGGGGAAACGGCTCAAACGGTGAAACCATATGCGATATATGGCCATGCTGGCAAAAACCCCCGCGAGATAGGACCAGCAGATGGCGCTGGCGGCCATGATTCCGTTGGCGAGTCCATGAGAAAAAGCAGAGAGCGCGGTGATGAGACAAAAGGCGGCAACGTGGAACCAGAATATTTGTGCAGAGTGAGGCGCGCGGAGGCCGTGCATCCAGTATAGCAGATGCGAACTGGTGCCGATTGTCGTCCCTATGGCCGCCAGTGTCTTCAGGTCGTGTTGCACCCACGCGCTGTGGGCATATCTCACGAGTCCGTCCATGGTGATTGTGAGTGTGGCATGTGAGACAAAGCATTGTCCAATGTAAGATGGTCAGGACGCTACTTAAGTGTCACACGTGGCACGTGTTGCTGCGCCGTACGCCCCGACTTGGCAGAATCCTTCGCCGCGTGTTCCTCCGTCCAGACCTCAAAGCTTGGGCCAAGAATGCCAAAAAGGCTGAATATCCCCAAGTTTCGACACTACCTGACTGCCGAACCTGGAGGTAAGGTATTGTGGGAAGTTAAGATGCGACCGAAGCTTAACACGACAGCTGCTGCGATCATCACACTTATTGACAAGACTTCTGGACGAAGAAGATAACTATATACTATTAGACATAGTCCACTATCTACAGAGAATTCCGCGTTATCGCAACTCTTCCGCGCTCGAACATGCCGCATTTCACCTTCGCCGAAACTTTCACCTTTTGCTGCTGATCAAGACCTAAGATGTCTTGTCCGGCGGTCCTGAGCATCTGTTGCGGTACTCACAGGCACTGCGAGTACCAAGCATTCGAGGCTTGGCAGGTGCTGCCGGACGCGCAGCAAGTCGCGCCAGTCCAACCCTGGCCTCCGCATTGTCCCCATTTAGCAGCGCACTGCGTACAATCAATCAGTTCAACGTTCTCACTGATCAGGGTGGCCAAACTTACGCTACCACCACCACTAGCAGGCGGCGTCGACTGGCTCGGAGGCGTGCTAGTAGTCGTGCTGCCCCCACCGCCACCAGACGACGGAGTGCCCTCGCCGACAGTGATACTCGCCGAGCCGGTGCTGAAGTACCCCTCGGTCGCGACGATCTGGTAGTCGTGGCTGCCGAGCTGCAGGCCCGTGGCCGTCCAGGCGTTAAAGTGGTTCCCCACCGTCACGGTGCCGCCGGTGCGCTTGCTCTGACGCACGGACCAGTACTGGTAGAAGGTCGAGGTGCCCAGGATCGAGGGCTGGTTGACCCGCTGCGTGCGGTAGATGTCGTAGGTGCCGCCGTCCGAGACGACGGAGCCGAGGCGCGTGGCGCCCGTGGACGGGTTGTAGGTGCCGAAATTCTCGACGATGTAGTACTCAACGAGCGGGTTCGTGGTCCAGCCGTACACGGAGAGGTAGCTGTTGCCGTTGGGGGAGTAGGTGCCCGAGTAGGAGATCGCCCTTTGGGAAGTGTGAGCAGAGAGGTTAGCCTTGGTATATGGGAAAGGGGGTTTACCGAGCTGCACCGGGCTTCCAGCCCTTGCCGCCGACGAAGTTGCCGCCGTTGCCCCAGGTCACACTGTACTGCCCGCCGGGGCCGTTGGTGTAAGTGACATCGGCGCCGCCATCGGTCCAGAAGGAGTAGTAGTAGCCGTTGTTGGTGCCGGTGGAACTGGGCGTGCCGCCCCGGGGGAAGAGCTCGGTGACGTTAAAGGGGAAGGCGAGCACGCCCGAGACAGCGGCTAGGCCGAGGAGGAGGGACGATTTGGAGAACATTCTTTTTGTTCTGCTGGTGGACTGGTGATACTCAGGGTCGGTGAGTTCTTCCTCTGGCCGGCATGCTAGGGAGGAGAAAGCGTCTTATATGCTTTCTTGTGGACAAGAGCTTGAAAGTTTTGGATTGATCTTGATCTCCGCCTCGAACGATGTAACCTCCACGTCTGGCCATGGTCGAGCCCATATTCGCGGTGCAACCCGTCCATCCGTGAGCAGACCCGATGGGGCGAGTGTGGTACAAGTTCGGGGCTCTGACGCTTGGCGTTCGTGGTAGCCCGGTACTGGTTGCGGCTCCCATGGCATTGGGCTGGTCTGCGTCCATTATGCATTGCGTAGCAATATACACCACACACGTATTCCGCTTGCCCGTTGTACAGCATGAACATCGAGAGCTGCTGTTGTTAATAATAAGCTGACAAAGAAGCAGGTACATACATGACACAGGAGGTGGCGCTGGGAACACGCACATCGAAGCGTACCGTCTACCCGGTACTCCTTAATCAGGGAAGCAATTTCTCCTCGCGAAAATACCTGGTTAGAGAGTCGCAAAGAAGCGCCTCCAACTATTTCCCCCACATTCACAGAATCAGCCCTGGCCAAACCACAATCTCATTGATGGTTTTATCCGGCCGGTTAAAGGCAGGTGAACCGCGGTGCGACGTCAACGGCCGCCAACTTCCGCGTGTTTCTTCTTTCCGACTAGGCCGCACAGCTGGAGACCCGACTTCCGTCCCGAACAGGAAATACCGGGTTGACGCGCCCGAACAAACCGGGGTCCGGCCACACAGAAAATCATGGAACGCTCCGTAGAGGCAGCAAGTGAGGCGAAAGCAGCCACACAGCGTTGGATCCGGTCTCCAGCGTTGGTCCCCAGAATCCTGGTGTGGCATGTGGCAACGGCAACGTGAGACAGTCGGACAGGAGGCTACTTTTGGCGAGGAGCTCATGGATTTATCCAGGAGGAAGGTCTGTTGAGCCGCCGACAACGTATGCCTTCCGCGAGGCTATTCCTCTGTTCTGGGATCAGAGCATCGTTCTCCGGATGCCCCCAGGCTGCTCGGATGCCGGGCCTAGAGCCGGGTGAATTGATGGCAATCGGCGAGGTGTGGGAGATGGACATCTTGGGAGGGACATGGACACCACGATACGGATTGCTTCTTGGTCGAATCTGACTGGCGATCAACTGAACCGAGCATCTCGTCCCAGAATAGATCGTGTATCAAGGGCGGACGGAAAGACCTAGGTGCTAGGTAGGGCCCAGGAGCACTGGTGTGGTGGCCTCATCGGGTTTCGGGTCCCTTTAGGATCGATCACTAGGCTGGAATGTGATATCTCCTTGATGATGAACCACAATACAGAAGTCACAATGCCATTATCCTGATTTGGTCCTGGCCATGGAAGCCGCGCGGACCGGCTCTGTTGTCAATCCACCACTTATTGCGCGATGACCATTGGGGAAGGGCTGACCATCCAGGCTCAGGCGGTCATCGTGGCCTTTGCAGGAGTCTGGTTCGAGGACCTCCAGATATCTTGCTTCTCTTCGGCTTCCCGAACCAAACGGAAAAGTCAAGCGGAGTTAACACCTCATCTCCATCTGAGCCAATCGCGTAGCCCATGCGCTGAGCCAGTTAAATCGGCCGGCATGGCACGCTATAGATCTCGAGTTCACGACAGACACATAGACTCTGTGGACCAGTGACGCGTATTCCACACCCTGCACCCTTTTTTTTTTTTTCAGATTTTCCAGCAAGGATCTCATGCAATATTAGCATCGAAGAAAGATCCCTGGTTCAAAAATTGGTCCATATCAAAATCTTGAAGACTGGGGATCTCGGCCACCAGGTCATTCAGCCAGGCCATGTCTTCGGGTGCCTGAGATCTCGTCGTATCCGCGGCCTCAGTCACATGGAGCACAGGGTACTGCCTTAGCACATCGCTCAGTCGCGCCGTGCATTTCTCCTTGCGCTTCTGATACAGATAGATCAGCAGAGCGGCCGTATCGAGGGCTTCGCGGGTCGCCTCGGTGTTGTACGTCTGAGCCGTGCGACTGAGAGCCTGCATGGCATCCGGCAGCAGGGAGAGGGAGGACAGCGTGTCCATGGCGAGCAGCACGCAGATGACGGAGAACGGCACGTTGGCCATGTGGTGCCACGGCGTACGTGCTGCCAACAGCTGCTCTGCGGCACGGATTCCCTTCGTGATCTGCGCCAGGATCCGGTCGTGGTAGCTGCCGTTTAGGGAGACGTTGAAGGACTGTAGGCGCCGGCAGATGCAGAGCACCAGGTTGCACTGGGCCATCTGCGAGGGCGGCGCGGAGTGCACGCGGGCTAGGACCTCCGACAGCGCGGACTCTAGTTCGGAGGCATCTGATGCCCGCTCCGGGTCGAGCATGGCCGAGTAGGGTAGCAGCTCGAGTAGTTCGACGGTGACGTCCCCAGGCCGCGCGGTAGGAAGGAGTGTAGTAGCTCTATGGAGCGTGACACGCGATCTGCCAAGGTCATACGACATCCAGATGTTAAGATGCTGGGCGACGCCAAAAATGCGCCGCCGTATCTCTGGGTCCACGTTGTCGCTCGACGGGGGGAGGACCGTGTCCGCCCGCGGCTCGCAGTGCAGCCCGGCGGCCTCGACCATGTGCATGAGGATGCAGCTCGCCATCCAGGCCTCGTGGGGCGTCCCCGTAAGCTTGAGATATGACGTCCTGAGTACCCACGCCGTGATGCTCGCCGTCGTCGGGACTTGGGGGAGCATCTGTTGGAGCAGGGCCCGCGCCGACTGGGCTAGATGGTATTCCTTGATGGTGGACTGCACGTTGGAAAAGAGACCGCCAATAGCGGCCACGCCGCAGAGAACAGCATCCCATTGAGGGCTGCTTTCCGCCGAGCTCTGCCACCGGGTCCTAATGTGCCGCTCCAGGTCCCGACGATCAACGAAGCCGTAAACAGTGTCGAAATGCCGGAAGTAGCTCTCAGTTAGGGCCACCATCTCTTGCTGAGATATGATGGCCGTCACGGGCTGATGGGCCGGCTCCGGCCGGTACTCGGCGTCCCGGGCTCCAAGAAACACGTTCCATGCGAACATGTGCATCCGCGGAGCGTTGAGGGGGTCAATGGTCAGAGCCAGCCGTCTCACGAAAGCGGGTCCTGAGTTGGCCTCTAGAGAGCTAACTCCGCCCCGAGGAGTCACCGCGACTTCATGTGGGTAGGCAACGGAAGGGCTTGCAGGCGATGTCGGGGACGCATCCCGCTCCGGACGGGTCCTCTTCCGGCTCGGCGCTGGTTGTTGGTAGGTACATTTATACTCGAAGCGAACACATGCGCCGCAGGGAGTAGACCCGTCGCATTTCCTCTTCAGATTTCGGCATTGGTCGCAGGCAACTCTAGAGCGCTTACGTTTCGGCGCGTCGGACATGACTGCGAAGGTCACCGATGGGCTATTATCATAAGAAGAGGGCCAATGGATGCATGGCGGAACAGTGGAACAAGATCAAGGAAGTGGACAAGCATTGACAACGGAGCCGAGACTTGGCGGGACTAGCACTAGCGGTCTGGGTCTAAATTCCAAGTGGACGTCACAACGGCAATATCGGGTAACACGGCAAGGCCGGGTACCACGGTTATATCGGGAACATGAAGACTCATCGTTGACCACCACATCACCAAGAAAATATGAGAAGCAGGAAAGGGAATATATACGGTTGCTGTCTTGAGTAGCCTTGATCTTACCATGGCCTTTGTACTAGACACTGGATATTTCCACGCTGTGTTCGTTGCCCTGATCTCAACTTAAACCTTAACACCTTGCCTTGCCCTGCGACCAAAGACTTATACATAGTCCCTCAAGCCTTTGATTTCCCGTAAGAATGGTATGGCTACACCAAGACACGGACAACTCTTCGACAGAAGAAAAAGAAGAACCCGAGACTCTCGACATCGACCCGCCACCGGACGGAGGCTTTACCGCCTGGACACAAGCAGTCTTGATGCATGTGGTCTTCTTCAACACATGGGGAGTCGCCAATAGCTTCGGCGTCTTTGAGGAGTATTACACAAGTCATCTGGGGATGTCTCAGTTTTCCGTCTCATGGATCGGCAGCGTCCAGATCTTCTTCCTCTTCTTCATCGGCGCCGCAACCGGCCGGGCCACGGACGCGGGCTACTTCAAAGTTATCTTTGCCATTGGCGTCTTTCTACAGCTGGTCGGAACATTCATGGCCTCTCTCTGTACCCGGTACTGGCAACTCTTCCTTGCTCAGGCTGTTTGTGTGGGCTTGGGGAACGGCTGCACTTTCTGCCCAGCCCTATCAGTCCTAGCAGCCTATTTCCACCGGCACCGTGCCGTTGCAGTGGGCGTGGCTGCCGCCGGCGCCGCAACGGGGGGTCTCATATATCCGGTCGTGGTGGGCCAACTCATCAACAAGTCCAACGTCGGATTGCCCTGGACCATGCGTGTCGTCGGCCTCGTCATGCTTGCGACATACATACCTTGTCTGGTCTGGTTTGCGCCTCGTCTTCCGCCTCGCAAAACCGGCCCGTGGGTGGATTGGTCGGCCTTTCGAGAGCTCCCCTTTGTGTGCTTTGCCGTCAGCATGTTTTTCAATTTTTGGGGGCTGTACTTTGCGTTCTTCTACATGGGCACATTCGCACGGGACCGTCTCGGCATGGCTGAACCCAGCAACCTGGTCATGGTCCTCAACGGTGTGGGGATCGTCGGCCGCATCGTCCCAAATATCGCTGCTAGTCGGTGGACCGGGCCACTCAACATGTTAATACCCATCAGCTTTATCGCGGCCCTGCTGATGTACTGCTGGACGGCGATTCGTACGGAGGCATCCCTATATGCGTTTGCCGCTCTGTTCGGCCTCGCCGCGGCAGCTTTGCAAGCCCTATTTCCCGCCACAGCGACGACCATGACTCCGCATCCGAATAGAGCCGGGACGCGGGTGGGAATGATCTTCACGATCGTCAGCTTTGCGACCCTGACCGGCCCGGCCATTGCTGGGCACTTAATAGAGCGTGATAAGGGGGACTATTTGTATGCCCAGCTGTTCGCTGGTTCCTCGATAGTGATTGGTGCTGTCATGGGGGGAGTCTCGAGGCTGGCCAAAACTGGTTTTATTTTGAGGGCGAGGATGTAATTCCAATGGAAAGGAATCAGTTGGGGACATGTAATGATGATAGCATTGTATGGCAGGCAGTTTGCGTTACAGCAATGAATATACACTCGTCACGTGTAAATCGACCAAGAGGATGCCTCTCGGACAAAGGAGAGAGAAGGTTCAGTATAGAAATTGAATAACAGTCAAAGACTCTCATCAAATAGGTCTGGACCTCATATAATTCCCAGCAGAATGCACCCAAAGCAAATGATCGAGTTGAACAGGACACTGGCGGGCTCCGTGGGGCGTACGATGCGGGTTGTCCGAAGTAGATATTTTTCGGGTATGAAACGGGCAGTTGGTGCATCTTCTAAAATGGGAAAGGTATACGGTCGTAGTCACTGGAGCCAGTATTGCTCAACTCTCCCCAGGCGTCATGTGGACAAGGTGCGTCGCCGCCGCATGTCTAGCTTTTCCGCCTCCTCTAAACTGCCTCTTGTACCTGTCGTACATCCTGAGCATCAAATCTCATTCCCCATACGTAGTTCATCATCACTCGTTGTTCTTGCGGTGCACACAAGTCCTGGCAGGCTTGGTGGTCTCAGCCATCTGGTAATCTCCATTGCTCTCCAGTTCTCCCGGTAATCTTGAAGTGGTAATGCCCATCGATTATTGTTTGCTCCTTCTCGTTCGATAGCCTTTCGCCTGGCCCCCTGGTCAGAGTGTCATGACATAAACTTAGTCGCGATATCGATCGTTTAGGACCGCGGAAGAGCATAACAAGAAGTAAAACCCAGCATTCTGCCAGGAATACCGGCAACGCCATGGTGCCGATGTATCTCCGAAGCCAGAATTCGTGCCACATCATGATATAATGTGTTTCGATGACCGGAAAGGAAGAGAAGATATTGTTGACATCTGAAGATGATCTACTGAGCGAACGGAGGATGGAGCATTATACGCCTAACCATTCGGGCCAGATCCGCTTGTAGGGTAGGTCACCTTCCCCAGACACGAATCTGTTTTATTGTTAGTAAAATTCAAGTCGATTCCTGGCACCGAGGTTATCTTGCACCATACAATTCAGCGATTTTTGCTATGAAGAGTCGTACACATGCTGAGGGTCGCCGTCTTGTTGCTTGGGGGACTGGCTGAATCGGCCGCTAGCAAAGGGTTGTAGGAGCGTTTCTACCATTTTGCCATCCTTGCAGCTCCGTGCTTTAGCAGGCATAGACTTGATCGCAGAAAAAGAATATCAATGGTGCAGTAATTTAAGAGAGCTCCTCTGGGTGACTACGTGGTTGTCTATGAGTTGGTGACACTGTCAGTCCTGACGAAGTCAAATGAGGAAGAAGGTTGATGTCGAGACCGAATGACGGATGATAATTGGCCTTACCCTAACCCTAAATTCTGACCTTTCCCAAATCTTTGCGCTCCCGATCGTCTCACTGACCTCGAAATTGGAAGAAAGGGGATTGACCAGAGAGGGAGAAGCATCTGGACTGTAAGGCGGGTGACCAGTGGCGGACTGCAGCCCCGTTTCTTCGCACGAAGTGGCTGCAGGAGCAGGATAACAGAAGGCGATGAGTTGTCAATCGGCCTCCGCATGCAGCATGCATGCAGCTTCCAATTGGCAATGGTAGTTCTGGGCCGTCCCGGCAAGTCACACCGTTCCCGTCACTGCTGCGCCGAATATCCCAAAACTCTGGAAGCGCAGCGTCTTGCGGCAGCACTCTGAGGACGCGAACTGCTTCACGCAAACTATTATCTATACGCAAGTATGAGTTGGATGTTTCGGAGAGCCAGGTAATTGTGCGCTCCGCTGATGGAGATATGACCATGTCCGCATGCGAGATCCAAGCTCTGCCGCACCATTCCCCGCGAGGTGACGGGAGAAGCTCTCCAGCCCAACGAACACCTCCCTCCCTTATTGAGGCCTGACCACTGCAGATGTGCAACGCAGACGAGATATCTGTCACCATGATAGATGTCGCCTTGGTTACTGTCCAGCTTTCGGATAGCCAAGTGCCCTTGACACTTCCATGTCCAATATCTCCGTTGACTCAACTTACCGCAAGAGAATGGAAGTGTTCAACGCGGACATCAGCCGTAGGCGGCTAAACTTGCTCGTTTCTGCGCGAGTCCCAACGGCAAGTTGCAGTCTTCCAATTTTCGACGACTTCAGGTTGGACGAGGCTCGGTGTCCCGAACAGCTCGTCCAATGACCCCCACACAAGTGCAAGAAACACAACCCATTGGCCTCTCCTACGTTGACGAAGATTTGTTCTCCAATGGCACGATAGCGGTGCCAGTGCCATCTTCCGGAAGTCGCTGCAGCTTTTCCATGTTCGCCTCCATATTGTGCTGCAAGGTTCTCGCGGATCAATCAGTGCATGCAGACGTCTCGCATGGCCAGTACGCCTCGGACCACGCTCTTCGGTCGAATCACGGTCTGCGTTGACCACCCGCATGCGATCGTGCAGATACTGCTCCTGCAAGAGAGGGTTCTTCAGTCAATGAAACAATTTCCGTCGGCTCACGCGAGATGTCTTGCGCCAATGCCGTGCGACGTTTTCCGCGCCTTTAGAGCCGAGCGTTCCTGTCCGTTGCGGTGGTGAGGGCGTCAGGATATATTCCCCTCGTGGCACCGCACGCAACTGGGTCGCCGGTATGCTGTGCTCTTCTCGTTTCGTTCTCTCTTTTCTTCACTTCCTACACAATGCGTTGATCGTTGCCAGTTGTACTCTAAACTCCCCCTTTTCCACCTGCCCTGGATTCACAGCGCAACCCAATCAACGCCCTGCCCTATTTGCGACACATGTATATACCAGCCCTCCCCCGTCCCTTCCCCAACAGCCGCACCTCCACGGCCGCCCAAGTGGAGCACGGCCTCCCGAACCCAGTGCCCGCTACAGACCCATCCCTCGTCCGGCCACTCCACGACGCCACCCGCTCCATCACCCGTCTCCTCACCAACAACGGCGCCGCGCCGAACCGCAAGCGCGACCTCCAATCCCAAAATGTCACCATCGGCATCGTCGTCGGCGTCCTCCTGGGCGTTTTCATCATCGGCACGATATACTTCTGCGTCCGCTACCACCGGACGATACGTTTCGCCGACAGGAAGAAGAGGATCCATCGCAGGTCGGGCGGCGGCGGCAGCTCTAGGGGCTCCAAGTCTTCGACGTCGAGCGGTAGTACGGCTCCCGCGGCGCCGCCGCCGGCCCCGCCTGCTCCGCCTCCGGCTGCGGCGGCGGGATAGACTCTCGGATGGGAAGGTGGCTGGGCGGGGAGGGGGTGATGCTTGATTGAGGCGCCCAAACTGTCGTGGTTGCGGAACGGCAGTAGGGGTGAAAAATGGGGGTTGGGCTTGTGACTGCGGTGTAGGTTATGTTGGACTTCGAGTGCTGGTTTTTGTATTGGAGTCTCCGAGCCTTGTTTGTTATCGGATTTCCGAGGTTAGACCTGTACGTTAAGACTTGAGTAGCCAGAGAATCTTCTTGGGAGCCAAACATTCTTGACATCATTTGTATTCGAAAGCTCTCAGTCGAGAAAAAGAGTATAACCAACGAAACAAGGACTAATCAAGAATCCGTCTATCATGACCATGCCTGTAAACCTCCAATGGCGCTTCATCGCGAGAACAAAATCCACAGGCCTTGCCGCATCCTCCTTGCCATGAATCATTCCCAAGGAACTGCACCGTCCACCGCTAGTAGTCATCTCCATACCGACTCCTAGGCCTTGTGTCAACAGCCGACCCTGCGGCCACAGAATACCTGCCGTCGCTCCGCACGTACACCACCTCCGGCTCACGACCATAAACCACCGACCGCGACCTGTCGCGCGTCGAGCCTGCGCTCCGCTCAACCGTCACCCGCGGCGGTGAAGGCGGGTAGTACTCCACTTCCCGCCGCGTGGCCGTCCGGCGCTCGACAACAGCTGCAGGGGGTGCGGGAACGGCATCAAATCGTTCTGCACTCCGGTAATCCCTCCCCCTGTCCACAGGCCGCTCCCCGGCCGGACGACTCCGTGAGCGGCCGACATCAGCACCCCTCTCTTTCACGATGACCTCCTCGCGAGCATAATACCCTCCGCCAGCGCTCTGCCCACCGCGACCGCTAGTTCCCTCATCCCGCCTGTAATTCCGTCCGTCTCCGTCTCTATCTCTGCCCCTGCCAGACGCAGAGGACGCACTACTCCCCGCGTACGGCACGCCCGCACCAGCGACATACCTCCCATCGTCCGCTCCTCCGCCGCCCGCATTCCCTCTCCTCTCCCGGTCCCTAGCCTCCCGCCTCCTCCCACTGCTCTCTGCTCTGCACCCGCCATCGTCCCCCGCTGCCTCCCTAGCCGCCCGCCTGATCTTCCTCTCCTTCTTCTTCTCCTCACACTCCCACTCCTCCTTCTCCCCGTAGGTAATCCCCTTGGGCCAGAACTTGTGCGCCGCCAGCGTCGCGGCGCCGAC
>JANBVN010000248.1:0-35993 GCA_030052785.1 Coniochaeta hoffmannii
CAAGGCAACCTCCCCCCTCCTCTCCCCGACCGCCCTCCTGACCTCCTCCACCTGCCTCCTAAACCCCAGCAGAGCGACCCTCACATCTCCGACCCTCTCCCCGCCCCCCCGAAGCTCGTCGCCCAGCCCCAGAAACGAGGCGTAGTGCCCGTTGACCAGCTCCAGCAGCTCGGCCGATATCGCGGCCGACCTCTCGCGCAGCTCCGTCCGCAGGTCCGAGAGGGACTGGTGGCGGGCGGCCGATGGCCCCCCGGCGTGGAGGTCGGAGAGGTAGGTCGCCGCGTCGAAGTCCGGGGCCAGAAAGTCGCGGCGGGGGAGCGCGGTGGGGAAGGGGAGGGGCGCATCGGAGTCGGGCTCGGAGTCGTCCGGGTACGGGTCTGAGGACGGCGAGTAAGGGCGGGGGAAGGCGGAGCCGGAGGTGCTGGGGCGGGTGAGGGACGTTTGCGGCGCGGAGAGGGCTGCCATTGTGGGTGTGTTATGCTCGTGTGGTAGGCTTGCCCCGAAGTGCGCGGGAAGGCGTTGTGCCTAGGTTTGGTAGGGGCAGGTCTGTCGCCAGTCGCGGTCGGGGTCCAGATCTGGCTTGCGGGTTTGATAATGGTTGGGATGTTGATATTGGGCCTCTTGAATCGCTAGGCTGGGGTTCTGCGAGGCTCAAGAAGGGGTATGAGAGCAATTAAGTTCATATATTTGCTGCGATTACCCGTCTTGGTAGAGATAGTGGTGGTATCGGATTCCCGGGACTGTCGAATCGATGCTTGATTGTCGTCGTTGTGTTTGGGCCTGGACACGTTTTGGAAGCCATTGACTGCCGGCTCCACTTTAACCACACCAAGATGCAAGCTCGAGCCTCAATGGCTACCTTATCGTGCACTTGCGCAGGCACCTACATGTATGTATATGATGTCTGCTGCACAGGACATTGGATGTTCCCATTTACAGCTGGGCTAGGGTTGGTGCAAAATATCTTCCGTTATGTTCCTGACGAGTATCCGTTCGTCCAAATGATTAACGCCTCTCTGGGCTCAAGCGGGGGGGAACTGATACTTGACCTAACCACGTCCCTTATCCATGATTGCATCTGGTAGAGGGGACCAATCGATGCACATATAGTAAAGCTGGAAGCCCTACCTTATATTTGTAACCATTTTCTATCTTAACTAGCTGTGTACCGACCTACTTCTGCTCGATCTCCTGCGTCGATCCTCGGCCTTTCGTTGCTTGTCCGGCACTGTGAGAGGTCGTACCCCTGGAAGCGTCAACGAGCCAGCCATACTCTACACCCGAAAGCTGCAATGTCGGCTCATATCGAAGACACAGCGCACTCACCTTCCACGCGAACTCGCGGCATCGTCCCATCCTGTCCGATCTCGCAGTCTTCGCAAGCCCTTTGACCCCTCGCTAAAGCGGACCCGGCAGCAACTCGTAGGGCCGCACTAGCTGTATCTGTGTTTAGCGCGCTCCACCATCATCTTATCAATCTCATCAGTGGATCTGATCTCTCCAGTCAAGCCCTCAGGATCCTCTCCGTGGCTGCCGCAAGTCTGCTTGGGTTCCCTTCGGACGACAAATCACGAGGTTGCTTTGAAGCAAAAGGGCCCTTGTTGAGCTAATATTGGACGCCTGGAAAACTTGGACTCTTCAACTGAAAAAGAACCGACACCCTCTGCTTCCACAACCACGGCCTCAACTTACACTTTCCCCCTCGTGATGCTCAATTGCGAGCGTCGTTGATCTGGATCCAGAAGTCATTGGTATCGTTTATCGCATCTTGCTTGATTAGCCGGGGAAAGCCGGCCGCGCAAGCCTCTAGTCGACGGACGTCTTGCGTGTATTCTCTGGTGTCCAGCGAACTGTAAAGAGTAACGCCTCGACCGACACCACCACCTGTCCGACCACGCGCATTTATCGACGTGATCCCCTCTCGGATCTGATAAGATTCGCTCTGTCCAGTCGGCTGCACAAAGCGATCCGAGTGGTGACACAACATCCCACCTCGGAATTCCCACGGCAAAGCCGTCTTCGGCCGAGACCCGCTTTTTCCGCGCCTCGAAAATGGCCGCATCACCAGCAACAGCAGCAGAGCCTTGCTCTCAACCCACACCTTCCGCACCAGCTCTCGCACCGCGACGGAGAGGTATATCGGTTACTACGTCTGTCGCTTCGGCTTCGTCGCCACCTGGACCCTCGACACCCGGGTCTACTTCGAGCTCATCCGGATCCACCCCGGCCATCGCTCTCAAGCCGGGGACAGCCCCGAGGCCGACACCGATTAACACCGCTGTTGCGCCGGGCAACAAGATGAACATGGGCTCCGTCATGTCGCCCAGTCCGGCGACGCAGCTCACCATGACGAGCAAAGAATGGGTGATTCCGCCGCGGCCGAAGCCGGGCCGCAAGCCTGCGACGGATACCCCGCCGACGAAGCGCAAGGCCCAGAACCGCGCGGCGCAGAGGGCCTTCCGCGAGCGGAGGGCTGCGCGGGTGGGAGAGTTGGAGGAGGAGCTCGCGGAGCTGAAAGAAGAGCACAAGAAGCGGGAAGAAGAGCTGGAAGACAAGATCCGTCATCTCGAGGTCGAGAGCGAGACGCTGCGCTCCCGGTGCCAGTGGCTGCAAAGCACGCTCGAGAAGGAGAGGCTGGACCGGATGCGCCAGAGCGCCCGCGCCGTGCAGACGCGCTCCGAGGACACGGGGTTCGGCAGCATAATGCCAGACCAAGTCCCGATCCAAAGACAGAGTGCCGGCCAGCCAGTCGCGCCGCGGCCGGTAGCGCAGCCCTTTTCGATATCACACATCATCTCGCCACCCGAGGAGTCGCCTGCCGCGGTCGATCTCACGTGCGGGTCGTGCGGACCGAGCGAGCCGTGTATCTGCGCCAGCACCGTCATCACCGACGCATCCGTCGGCTGTGGGAAGTGCACGCTCGACTCGAGATGCGCCTGTCTAGAAGCCCTCCACGCCGAGACGGCGGACATGCCGGACCTCAAGCGGCCCATGCGAGCAAGTTCCCCGTCCTCCACCTTTGCGCAGCCGGACGAGAAGCGGCAGCGGTTGGACGCCGCCGAGCCTACTACGCCTATGGAGATCGACTTCACCGCCATGTTCTCTCAGAAGAACCGCACCGTCACCACCAAGCAGGAGCCCTCCGCACAAGAGTCGATCAGCATCGGTATTTCCACGCAGCCCCAACCCCGGGACCAACCCCAGCTGTCGGTCGAACCAAAAGAGTCCTGCGGCTTCTGCTCCGGCGGCGGCTACTGCGTCTGCGCCGAAGCACCCACCCTCCCCACCCCCGTGACATCCTCCCTCTCCAGCAGCAGCACCACCATCACCACGACGACCGCCATGCCGGCCCAGCAACAGACCCACACCCCGCCGCCCTCGGACGGCGACGTCGTCATACCGCTCACCCTGCCGCCGGCGCCGATGGAGGTGACCGCCACCGGCGCCATCAAACTACCCCCCTTCAACCGCCAGCCCCAATCCCTTCCCCAAACGGCGGCGCGCTCGACCTGCGGCCCCGGCGGGCCCGGTACCTGCGACCAGTGTCTCGCCGACCCGGTAGCAGGACTGTTCTGCCGCTCCCTAGCAGCCAACTTCGAGCGCAACGGCGGGGGAAGTGGAGGAGGATGCTGCGGCGGGTCATCCGCCTCCGGGGGGTGCTGTAAGCAACAACAAGCCCAACAACAACCGCAGCAACGGGCCGAACCAAAGACCAGCGGGGAGCAGAAGCTGGGCCTGAGCCTGTCGTGCAGGGAGGCGTACAAGACGCTGGCGAGCCACAGGCACTTCGACGAGGCGGCCGCGCAGATCGGCGAGTGGCTGCCGCGGCTGAGGGCGGCGCCGGCGCACGTGGCGGGCAGGCAGCCGATTGAGGTCGAGGCTGCGAGTATTATGAGTGTGCTGAAGGGGTTTGATGTGCGGTTCGGGAGGGGGGAGTAGACCTAGTGGCAGGGGAGGGTTGGGGCACGGATATGCCCAGGCGTTGGGGGTAAGGAAAGCTGGCTGTGGGTTTGATTAGTGTTTTGTGGGTTATGTTGGGTATGGATACTTGTTACTACGGAAATCGAAAAGGGGAGGTCGCTATCGGGGTAAAAGAAAGGGGATGAAATGCGGTAGGCTAGACGGTTACTAGCGGTCCTGAGCGAAAGATTCATCTTGGCAGGAGTATTACGAGCAGTTCATCGAGAGATTCATATGTATGCTAGACTCCAGGTACCTCATCACGAATGAACATATCTGGCAGCACTAAGGTATGTTCGCATGCTAGAGAAGTCGAGACAAAACAGCTTGGAAAGCCCCCCTAAGGTCAGGTGAGCAAACGTTCCTGCGCGGTCTCTTTGCATCGTCACGATTCCTCCCGCCTCGAAGCATTCTCATCACATACCACATGCTACCCTCAGGCAACCGAGAAACCTACCGGCCTCCGAAGGATCCGCGTGTTCCAGCGAATGGGGACTGTACTAGCCCGGGATGGGACACGTGGCTGGAAGGGTTGTTCGTGCAGGAGACGAGTTCTGGAGAACTGGTGAGAGGGGATGTAAGATGGATCCGTGAGAGCAGACTGACACCACATTTGTTGTCGTGGCTTCGAACCAACCGTTTCATCCGGCTCCCGGCCGCCAGTCAGAAAGCCGAACCGATAGTGATGCTGGAGCCTTGTCATGGGGTTATTCGCTCTTGTCTTCCAACGTGACTGGCAGGTTTCCTGCGGCCAGCTAACGATGCCTAAGGTGTGGGAAACAAATACTTGGTAGAGGTGACCAGCCGGAGGGACCTTGAAAACTTTGCATGGTGGTAGAGTATACGTACAAAGCACTGATTGGGCCGGGAAGGCAATGGTGGCCACCCCTCGATTGGCAGATGCGGGATGATGCGTTGGCAGCTTGGCAGGGTTCATGGTTATGATCAGGCCAGCCAGTGTGCACGCGCAACGTCCAACAGCGTTCGAGGCTGACGAGATGCCGGCGCTGACTCGGCTTCACCGCTAGACGGAAACATTGAGAAGAAGGACATACGTAGAGAAGGGGAGTTCCTTGCGGTACCTTACACTCCGTATCATAGTCGCTAGAATTGCCCGTCTCTGAAGTTGTCCACCTGGGCTGAGAGACAAGCCCACTGGGTGCTGTACAATGTACGTACATACATGACCGGAAGGCGGCCGAGGTTGGCTGCAGATGGGGCCCCTCCTGCAAGGCCAGCTCAGTGAGTGGACCTCCACGTAGGGAGACGAGCGTGGCGACACTCGAGAAACAGAACTTGGTACACGGAGGACATAGGTAGTATGGATGCTGACGGGACAATTTGAGGTTTGTCAGGCCGCGCACATCATGAGAAACCGAAGACGGACAGTCAAGAATCCAGCGGGCAAGTCCCCAGGTTGAGCGGGCCAGCCCGCTGCTAGCCGCTGGAGCTGGCTTGAGCAAATCCACCGTACACAGGACGTGGTGGCATCAACCCCATTCTACCTAGTTCTTTCAAATAAACCCAGCTTTATGCAAAAAAGCAAACTGGCCACCAGCGTGAGAGCCGATGTCTCCTCCAGCAGGACGAAATTAGTACCGTAGTACGGTACGCATAGCACTGCGCTTGGGTTGGATATGACAGGGGTCGAGCTGGCATGTGGTCAGTGCGGGGCCAGCCCTGTCGCGGCAGACACAAGTAGATCTGGCCCGCTTCGGCTTAGTGCCAGTTGTCGGCCTGCCCTCCGCTACCCCACGCAGTTTGGCTCCTTCCTCGCGTCAGGGAGAGGACATTCAAGTTCACCACTTTAGCTGTCCATTCTTGGAAACCCCAAGACTCTCTAGAGCTGGAGTTCCTCTTGCTTTTGTCAAATTTTCTCGTCAGTTGGACATTGTACACCTTCGCTCCCGCATATTTGGCCCACCCCTCTCGATGCGACTCACATAGAAGTTCAGGGGCCTCGGTCGCGAGCCCAGCAACCAGCCACCGTCCCGGACGGTTGGCGACAATACCGAAGAAAAGCTACCGTGCGCACCGAATGCGCCGAAGCGGGAGAAACCAGCGATCTTGTCTGGAGCCATCAGTCCCGTAGCTGGTGGTACGGAGAGGTCCGCATACTGCAGCAAGCTCGACTTTGCAGTCCATGGCTTCAATATGAGCTCCATGCAACGCTCTCTCTCGTCGCCAGTCGCTATACCCACGAAAGCGTCGCCTCGTACGTCCCGGGCTGAGAACTATCGGCGTGGATCTGTTGCGCTGAGTGTTTACACGATGGTGTGCTGGATCGCTTACTGACTTGGCCGTACCTCTCCAGAAGTCTCCGTGTCGACCACGGCCGTCTTTACGTTGCCAGTTTCCGCCGCGAAGAGGGATGCCGACGGTACAGCCCACCGTCGCTCCGACTCCTCGGGGGAGGCCCCCCGTAGCGCTGATACGACAATGTCGCTCCCGGTCCGGCGCAGCGACGATTCTCCCAGACGCGGTCCTGCCATCCGACCTACAACACCCGAAACAAACCGCAGACCGATAATAGCACAGACAGCTAGACTAGCCCCTGTTGCAACTGCGAAGGACTCTTCCGAAAGCCTGGATTCGATCGACAGCCCGCCCTCCGTGCCTACAAATAGACCCAAGTTTCCGCGATCTCTGCTACCGGATGTGTCTCTATATGTGAATCCAGTCCAGGGGGACACTGAAATTGACAGGACCACACTCGAGGAGCTGGCGCATCTGGTCCGGCTATCCAAGTATCAGGAGCGGAAACGCGCTAACACGCGGATAAGACTGCAGCGGACCCTGGTCTCTACGGCCTTGTCGGCCCGCCTGACACGATGCGGCGATATGGCCCATCGGAACCTCGTTGACTGCTTCCGTGGGGAGGACAAGCGGGCTTTCGCTTCTCTGTACAATGCCGTGATTGACGTGCGGAAGAGCTGTGACGAGCTGCGGCGTTTTGCCATCATGGATCCGGACATGGACTTGTTGCAAACTGCCGGGCTTGGATCTACAGAGAGCCTGCCCAGCCCGACAGGTTCGGTTCCCGGCAGTGGCATGGCCACAGGACCAATCACACCGTTCCTGAATGACATCTCCGCTCAAGCCCGGGAGACCTTCTTGAACTTCTTGACGCAGATCAGGACTAACCCTGACTATGTTGCCACAAGGATCGCGTCACTGAGCTCGTCCGAGCTCGCGTCTCTCACCAGCTTCCACCAAGGTCTCGAGCCGATTGACTCTGTTCTTCCGTATCACAGCCGTCCGTCGGGCAGAGGAGCAGGGACTACCACCAGCAGGAACCCCACGCAGGATCGGACTGCTATCGAGCGCCTTCTTTCCTTTCAGCGTCATGATCCGCTCTCTGCGTTGGTCTACACTTGCTTTGCTAACTCTGCCGGCCCAGACAGCGCAGAGGACAAGAGAAGGACGGCGGTATGGGCTACGACGTGCGCTAGACTGATCTCCGAACAGAAATCGGGCGTGGAACCTATCCTGACCGCGGTGCTTAACGCTTGGACTGCTATGCGTGACTGGTCTGGCAAATCCAATATGGAATGGTACCTCATGAAGATTCTCGAGGACGGTGCTTTTCTCCTGGATCGCGCAGAGGACCAGCACGGGACGCGCTTCAACCTCTCGGACTGGACTGCAAAGGACCAGATCGCGGCCGAGGAATTCTATGACCGCGCCACGGATGAATTGTTTGACATCATCGACGATGAGGACGGCACCGGTATCCCCGAGGGCTTGATCGAGCTGGGCAACGAGATCCTCAAGAGACTGGACCCCAAGTATGTTGACAGCACCCGCAGATGGTTCATCTACAAATCGCTGTTCTCCGTCTGGCTCCTCGGAGTGGTCATCTACCCGGAGAGCTACGGACTCATGGCCGAGTACCACATCACCGAGTATGGCCGTCAGAAGATCCTCAAGCATGTGGCGCTGCGAGCCCAGCATCTGGTGGTCGAGATGACGTGCTACAAGACTCCCGTTTCCACGCCGCCCAAGATCAAGGCTCATATTGAGAACATACTGGGCCGTTTCAAGGACTCCAAGGGTCGCAAGTCTAAGCCTAGACTCCTCCCTGCTAGGTCCATAACCTCCCTCAGGGAGACGGTCGAGGTTCACCCTTACCTCGTCATCAGTCCAGCTGACCTTGCTACATTGGTCAATGCCTTATTTCCCGAGAAGCGTCCTATTTCGCAACGGTCGAACAGCGTGCGATCTGGAGCGCCCTCTATCTCTGGTTTCTCGGTGTTGTCAGCACCGATGTCGAGGGCGACATTTGATACCGCGTCCGTTGTGAGCACCAGCGCGGAGTCGGTCGTTAGTGACGCCACGACTGAAAGGGAGCAACTGTTCGACGAGCAACGGGCCGGCAGTCCCCGCGAGTACTCACCGCAGTTACAAGATTCAGACGGCCACAGGCATGTGGGAACTTACGAGGACGACGGGTATCGTCTACGTCTGGCCATGCACGAGATGGCCCAGATTCTCGGACACGATGCTGTTTGTGGTTCCTGCCATCCTTGCGCCGAACGCTGGGCCGTGCTGTTCATTTCTTCCGACGGCAACACCCTGTCTACCAACATGACGTACGATCCGGATGATGAGCCCGACGAGGAGGAGAACTCTTCCACTAGCGAGACGGACGACGACTCGACCGAGTCAGATAAGCCGGATCTGGACAAGGACTACCACCAACTGCGTGATTCCATCCTCAAGTTGGTCGAGGACTTTGAGATACCGCAGCGTCAGGATAATGATGGAGCCAAGGCAAAGACCTTCAGCAACCGCGCCTCTGGTCTCAGGAAGTACAAAAAGGGGCACAAGATCATCAGTCCCGCCAGCACCATGGGCAGTCGGAACCCTTACCGGCAGAGGACAGAGAGTATTGCCAGCAGCGTTGCAGAAAGCCCCCGGAAACATGGCAAGGGCAAGGATACGGACCCGCCTGAAGAGACTACGGAACCGCCATCCGTGCTGGTCGACATGTTGAAGGCGGCATCGTCTCAGTCCAGGGCTCAATCCGACTTCGTCTCTGCGCATCTCTACTGGAGGACACTCCAACAACTGGGAGCGCTCTCGTCGGAGTCCCTCAAGCAGAATGACTTTGCAACACTGCTGAACATCTTCTCGCGCGGACCTCGAGACTCGATCCGTCGCTCGGCCGCCGCTATCGAGGAATACGACGCCTGGCTCGTCTGGCTCAAGCAGAGCCAGGAGAGGGCAGAAGGCCTCATTGACTCTATGATGCGCCGCTTTCGCGCCCTCCGCAACAAGATGTGGTACGTCACCGACGTGCGCAACTCGGCGCCCTACGAGACCAGCCGCAACATCGCTGTCGCCCTGAAGACGATGGGCATGCCGCGCAAGTGGAACGCCTTCCAGCGGACTCGGACTCATATGCAAAGGGGACCTGCCGCGAGCTACTTGTTCCGGACCGAGTCCCAGGTTATGGACCTCATCGCCGCCACGGAGGATCAGGGCGGGCCAAACAAGCTCTCCGATGACCAGGCGGACAAGACCACGCGGTGGCTGCTCCAGGGATCGGTCGAGAACTTTTGTCGCGGGGAAGAGAGGATACATCGCTTCTGCCTCGAGGTCGACGCGTGCATCGGCAAGCTTGTCGGCGAGAGCATCGTTGAGACGCCTGTGCTGTGGTCGAGCGAGCTATTTCTCAGGGACAGGCGGGCCTTGGAAGCCGGCAAAGGAGGCACGCGAGACCGAGAAGGCTCCCACTTGTGGGATGACTCTGCGAGCGTCATTAGCGACCCTGAGCGACGGTTCGGGTCTGTCGGACGCCAACTAGCGATCCCGAGCCTGCGCAACATGTCGGCGCACAACATCAGCCAGGCATCCTTCGACTCCGGCAGGTACAGCTTCTCGCGGGCCAGCACCGCCCTCTCCGACATCACCGACAGCCAGGAATACTTCGGTGCATCATCCCCCGTCCACGCTATCGATTCGTCCGCTACGTTTTGGTCTCCATTCCAAGCTGCCATGTCGGGGGGGCTGGGCCTGGCGTCGCAAGCACATTCACCGACGGCTAGCATGGCCAACCTCTCGGCCGCCTTCTCGTACCTTCATCATAATGCTCCCTCCCTGTCCCAACAGTCCACGGGTCGGCCCGGTACCTCTGCGTCGTCCAATGAGACCATCTACCAGCAGCGCTTGTCTGACGACAAGAACAAGTTCCTCACCGAGCTGCGACAGACCCTGACCAGCCTGCTGCTCTCAGACTTGGGCAATCTCGTATTTGCCCGCGGTTCGGAGACGGATGGGTGGTTCGAAGGACTGGGACAAGAGTGCATAGACCGGCGTGAGGCTATCCGGCGGCGGTCGGTCAAGGAGACGCGCAAGTCACCCAAGGTGACGCTGAAGCAACGCGTCATCGAGAAGAAACGCAGTTTCGGCAACCTGCGAGGAGCTGGCGCCCAAGATGAAGCCGGTGACAGGCCTGTCTCGGACACGCACAGCCAAGAGCTCGCTTCAGAGGTTGCGGGCAGTCACGGCAATGACAGCTCGGCGACAAGTGACACTATTCGATCTCACAATCGGTCCACTCCGAAAGATGGTACGCCCGAATTTCCCTTTACCAAAGCCTACCAACGACTGCTTCGGATGTTCTGCGTCCATCCAAATCCATACGCCAAACTGAATGCGTTGTTCGAGTTGGAGCACTTAATACTCGCGTCGTTGAACTCGGGTTCCAGAAAATCAAGACTGGCCTGGGCGCGATCTGAGATGGGCTCGTCGTCATCGGCAACAGCAGAGCAAGGAGGCACCGGTGGTCGCGCAAAGCCCCTCGAGGAAGCAATCGACAACGTCAAGGAACGACGCTCGCACGCACTACAGCAGCACCCGACCTTTGGTGTCCCAGGTCAAGCAGGGCGTAGCAGCAGCGGCGGCATGGCCAACACGGACGCCCGCTCCATGATATCCGCCAACCCAGCCGCCCACACGGACGCCGTGTCCAACATCCTGCAGTCGCTCTTCCGCGACCCCTCGGTCCGGCCCAAGACCCTCTTCCGCGACCTGCAGTTCATCGCCTCGCTCGTCCCCGCCAGCGTGCTGGACCGCACCGAGCTCGGCAAGGCCTTCTGGGACACCAGCCTCGCCGCCCTGCTGCTGAAGCAAGACGTCTGCCGCACCATGGTCGAGGTGGCCGACGAGGTGGTCAAGATCTACACCCAGACGCGTCCCTCGGGCCACAACAACCCCTCCTCAACATCGGCGGCATCCAGCACCACCAACAACCGCCCACCCTCCAGCAGCACCGCCTCCGCCTCAACAGCAGCACCCTCCTCCTTCTCCCCATCCCTCTCCTCTCCTTCAGGTGGCGGCGGCGACGCCTCGACAACCCTCACCGTCCCTTCTTCTCCTATCCTCCCCTCCCCGCTCCCGCTAACGACCTACTCCCTCGCCGACGCGGCCAGGATGTGGACCGTGACCGCCAAGGAAGGCGACCCCACCGCCCAGCGGGAATTGGCTCTCTTCTACCTGTCTAACCCGGAGCTCGTCGACCGGACCACCCTCCCGCTCAGCAAGCCCCGCGAGGTCTTCAAGCAGGCGGTTATGGAGAAGTACGGCGGGAGCGGGAGCGCGAGTGGCGGCGGCGGCGGCGGCGGCGGGGGACGGTCGGGAGGTGTTGGTCGGGGAGGGCAGGGGGGATTGGGGTTGAGTTTGGGTGGGAATGGTGGTACTGGGGGTAGTAGTGGTGGTGGGGGTGGGAATGGAAGAGATGGGACTATGGGAGGAGGAGGGGGAGGGGATGTCAGGAGTGATGCTGCGCTGATGTGTGTCGCTATTCATTGGATGGAGGTCGCCGCGGGGGGAGGGGATGAGGTGGCGAGGATGTTTCTGGGGCAGAATGAGCTTGGGGGGATGCCGTGATCACCTCCTCCCCCGGCTCCGTGCCCATGCATTGCACTTGTGTCTCACCTCTTTTACTTTTCTTCCTTCGGTTGCAGTGCAGCTCTTTCTCTTCATCTTTTGCTCTTTCGTGCCTGAGAGCATATTCAGAAGAAGCCTTTGACTTTGTTCTTTCCGATCTTGGGGACCCTTTCCCGACCACCTTGACTGCGTCGCATATCGGAAGCCCTCGTTTGTTCCTTTTGCCTCTGTTGTCTGGCTGCCTCCATAATACCCCGCCTGGTGTGGCATGCATTGTTCTCATTGCCACTTGTTGCTCTACTTCATCGATTCGGCACGTATGCACATTTCTCGGCTGGATTATAGATGTCACTTGGGGGCTCGGCTTCTGTCTTGGTTTCATCTACTGCAAACTTTGTCAAGGCGTACGCAGCATGTGAAGGATATACCACATATACCATATAAACACAATGGACGTTTGGATATAGGCAATCGGATTTCTTAGGGGTGTGTATAGCTGCTGGTTTATGTGTATTCATTATCTGTTGCGGCTTGCATGACTCAATGTTTCTGGTTGCCTTGTCTACAAGTGAAGCAGTGTTATGTGTGCTTGGAAAGCAAGGCATACTTGCTAACATCCCTCTCTAGCACATGCCGTCTGCTCACATGCTTGGTGTGTATTCCTGTACAAATTGAGGCAAACCTGCTCGTGGCAAGCATACACACTAGCAACCGAGCAGCCGTGCTATGACTTTATAAGCCCTGAATTCCCAGTTCTAGAGTCCAGCCCTTCGAACGCTAGCCAGCTCTTTGATCATGGCTCGCATCCCCATCCTGGAACAGCACAGACCAATTTTCCCGAAAAAGCTCTTCACCTCAATGAGTTCATCATGCCTTGAGGCCTCGCAGCCTCGCAGCCATCCCGAGGCTTCCCTTTCCAGACTACCCACCTCAACCAGCAAGCGACGCGGGTCATGCCCCGTATTAGTCACTCTGCCTCACATTTTTGCGGAGGGTGAGAGAATTCCAGACATATTCTCTGTCGTTTCCTTCACCTTGACCTCAGGACGCAAGTCACACTGCTTGTAAATCGCTTTGCCTTACAAACTCGCAGGGAGTGAGAATTTCCAAACCTTTCCATCGTAGCTTTCTTGAAATTCAGGGCTAAAGGCCCTAGCACAGACCGCCTATGTGCTGGCCCAGCTTTACTATGCGTAAACATTCCATATTTCACAATGTCAGACACTGGACGTGAGCAATACCCCATATAAGTCGCTGTATCGCACAGCTCTGTAGTAAACGGGAAACATCCCATTCTTCAGATCTGTCGTTCTCTACTACAACGTGGAGGCTTCCAGACACAACCAACGCAACTGTCCCTTAATGTTATTACCCTCTTCGCACTTCAACAATCCAAGCTCCCCATCCCAGTCTCTTTCCTCTCACTTCTCCGCAAATGTACCCGCAAAAGTGAACTCATGTGGACTACAGCCTGGCAAAACTCCAATTAATACTAGAAATGACTGTGAGAACCAAAGTTTTCTTTCATCTCTTATTTCTTCTCCCTCTTCTAAGAAATATATATCTTTCACAATTCTAGACTGCTCTCGAGCCTCTCTCTTCTATTTACCTACCCTCTTGCCCTTGATCCCACCTCGCCATGCCCTCCAACGGCAGAGACAACTCCAACCTTATTACCACCAAAGAACAGAGTAAATTGACCTCTCGCAGTATATAAAAACAGTAAGCGTCCTCCTCTTCCAGTACCTCACGCGTACCCCCAGTTCAAAGACGTCTCTCGAGGTCCGAGACCGGGTTCTCTAGCCTCTGGGGGCCCGCTGAGACCACTCATCTGCCCTCCGTTTTCATGCCCTTGGCCTGAGACATTCCCTATCCTGTTCGAAGTTCTGCGTACTCAACAACTACCCTCGTTGGAACACCTCTAATGTCTTCCAGTCTCTGCGACATGAAGCCTTTGTTTCGAACAGCGCTCAAATGAACACCAAGTGGAATAGTCCAGACATCAAAGTCACCGAATATACCTTGTGGTAGACACCACGCACCGGCAGAGACATCGAGGTTAAGGCCTGGCCCGTTCCACGGGCCTGGGCTAGTGAGTACTCGCTTCCTCTGCTTGTATGAAGTTTGCCTGACTGACATGTGATAAAGTTGTTCAATCTGGTTCCAGGAGAAATCACACACAAGCACCTTGGGTTTTGTACCTACAACACGGAGCGAAGACACGGCAAGGAAACATCCACCGCGAATGATTCCATACCAGACTAGTCCTGAAAGCCAGAAGACCAAACCACCTATCGACAACACTTCCACTGCGATAACAGGAGTTCATTGAGAGGCAATACGCCACGGGAGAGCTGACACCACAAGGACAGCCAGCCGTCTGCTCACGCCATCCGACCAGTTGCTAAGCCGCAGAGGGAGATTTCGAACGAAGCATAGCAGGACTCGGATGACGACGCGGACAGCCGAGAGTTCGCTAAGCAGTTGGCTAGCAGTGAGCGCATTGAGCGCCACAACCACCTTCGCCAGCCCCAAGGAGGACCTGGCGGCGACAGGACATTCTCCAGTCAATGCTGGTCCGACCTGGAGGAGACAGACACGACTCTCATTTTGATCCACCCGGAGCTCAGAGACAAAGAGCTTAAAATTGAGCTACCGAGGCCAAGGTACAGACAACGCTACCAAGAAATACATGGCCTTTTTCGATATGATGGTTCAGAGCACGACACTCGACGGCATTCGCCAGTGCAACGCCATCCTTAAGAGGACTTGACCTCATAGACTGGACATCGGCACCCATCACCTCCTCATCTGTGACTTTATATATAATCAACTTCACAACCGGTCTACTTCCGCGAGGAGACGGCCTTCCGCCTTGAAAAAGTTCAGAATCTCTGGCGCCAGGACAATGCAGAAACTTGCAGCATGACAAGATTCTGTCTTTATGCAGCGGGGGCGTTCAAGAGTATACCGGAAGGGACCATGCCAACCTCCTTACATCTAGTCACACGAAAGCTACTAGCCCATCGGCACGATCCCCTAAAAGGTCAAGCAAATGAAAGCTGACTACTCGCGAAGGGGAACTGTGGAGCGTCTCTTCCATGTTGTCGGTGCGGAAGAGAGCGAAGAAGACCTGGCAGGGTATTTCATCTCCGTTACCACAAATGGGAGAATCTCGGTAATCAAATCCAGTATCGTCTCTGCGAAGTTACCTATTGTGGGTTCCTATTCGCCAAGTCAACGGTGAGACTTCAGTTCCCAGACAGATGATCTGGCCATCCACGGCCCTGATATATCCCGAAGCTGGCATACGGTCTGGGCTACCAGCCGAGGATCAGAGTTATCAGGTGAGTTCCACATGCTCGGGTATCCCTGGGCCCGCTCACAGTTGCCTGGTGACGACTAACATGACAGGAAGGAAGGACGGATGACTTTCTTATCCGCGGTGGACGGATCCGGCCAGAATGTCGAACAAGGAGGACACTCGAGCAACATTTGTCTCAGGCAAGACGATGTCAACTGACCAGAAGCGGCCCAAGCCGCTGGCCCCAAAGCCGTCGCCAGAGACACAGGCACGAAGGGGGTGACAAGACGCACCATCCAGAAGATGCGCTGGGCAAGGAGTCACTGCTGTGCCCATAACGGGAAGAAAGAATTCATTGCCGCAGCGGCGGGACCCGACGGTCGTGGATTCGAAGACGCAAATGTCAACTTCAATGAGTGTCTGAGCCTCGGATACATGGAGAGGCGCGATATGATTCACGGGATGTACTCCCTAATCCAGTGTACGACTGACGTGAGCCATCATGGCCGGTTCGGCTCCGTCTTTCGCCCCTTTCTTTGGGTTCGATTCCCAGCCAACGCCACCGCCGCCGCAGTTTACCAACCTTGCACAATTTGGGACGATGCTGCACACTTGTGCCCTTCTTAGGATGTTTTTGACGCGCTTCGGCGGCTCAACACCTTGGACTCCCGGATCCAAGCCGAGAACATCATCAACTAATATATACACGACCCAAATTCAAGAGAAGGCAGCTCAGCCGCAGAGTCGGCCCACAACAGTCCGGTCGACACAAGAGCGTAGCAAGTCCTACGCCGATCCCGACTCAGAAATTGCCCTGACAATAGGGAACAGCAACAGACCTTCCCAGAAGACGCAGACTCTTTTGGTGAGCAAAGCTGCCGAGACCGGTTTTACCAACATAGAGGAGATTACAATCCTGACGATTATGATCGATGGTCCGCGGCATAGGCCATATGAAGTCGGTAACTGCTTGCTTCAGTGAGGAGTGGGATGGTCGTGTGCTTTGGAGGGATTTATCCTGAACCTCCTGAGGGTGTGCTGAAACCAGCACCACCGAATTGCACCAGGATATCAAAATACCGGATCGTCTGATCAAGGGTCCATTTCATATGACGAGAACGTCAACGGTATCTCGTGCAGAACCTCTCTCCAGCAGCCATGGGGGGCCTTTACTTGGGACCCAACAGAGGCACCAAAGGCTGGGACATGTCCCAGGATACTATGGCAATGTACAAGTCGTAGAATCGCGGCAAGACGCCGACACCACCAAAGATGGTTCCGCGGAGATTATCGACACATGCTGATGGCTCCGAGCCAAGAAGCCCCGACACGCAGGGTACACGTATTCAACCTCAGTCCAACCGCACCATTTCCTGGACGACATTGTTCCTCCCCGGCCCATCCCCGGGTAACACGAATATTTCGATCGGATAGATCGACACAGGCCCTGATCAACTCGGAGATCACAACGAAATCCATCATCCTAAGTGTCTTTGGGAAGCCCGACCCGGCCGAGCGCCCAAACGAGCCAACTGATACGACAATTGCAAGTCTCTTTGACACCATGTATGTGCCGCCAAGCATCCACAGGGGACGATTCCTCTGGCTCTGCTACGGTGGCTGTACGCCCTGTTTCTCCTTGCTGGGACGAGCCAGGGATCGACCATGTGGTTGGTGGCAAACGCATGTAAGTCAACCACTCCCAACACAGTCCATGTGCGTTGCTAACCGTCATGGTAGCATGCAGTCTCTGCGCAGACTTTAGCTGTTTCTCCAGAGCCTGGTGAGCTCGGTGAATCAATATCTTGGAAAAGTACACCACCTTTGACAGGTGCCTTTCAAGCGCGAGCATGACTCGGTCTGGGGATGATATGGGGCCGGACAACTTATGACCGATTGCGGCCGTTATCCTATCCCTAGACCGACGATGTTGCTGGTTTGTTCTCGGTCGACAGCCTGGTGGGATGTGATAAGGAAAGGAGAAGTGGTACCCCGAGATCGGCCATCGTGGGCTCAACGACAACATCATTACGTTGGTCCCGATGCTGGACTTGCGCGAGGATCCAGAAGATTGAAGCGCTGCTCTAGAAGAGGATGGAGCCATCTGGGCAAAGAGATTGTGTGGAGGGATGATGGAGTTTGATCATTGTTGATGCGACTTGGATTGTTGATATCCCATACATACCACAGATAGAATAATGGAGACTGTACTCTCAGCCGGGGTTCGCACCTCTTGGCCTCCGTCTTTGTGTTGCATTTATGTAGGTCGTGGCGCTGAAGATATTTCGAAGTGTCCTTACTGACTTCTGACACAGATATACTCAACCCTCAATTTTTCGACACAAACCAACCCTGAACATCTACGGCGACAAGGAGATGCCGACCCAACTGGAAAAGTTCAACCCAAGTCCAGGAAGCCACACTCTGTGAGCTCAAGGGGGAGAACACGAGTCTCCTGAACGACAAGAGGGAGCTGACGACTGCATGTTTTCTTCCCCTGGTGCATCATTGCAACCTCGCGCCAGTGCGCGCAGTCGACGAGGATCTTGGCCAGGCACTTGAGCCCGCCAAGGACTATGTCAAGGCCACCAAGACCCGTACAAATGGATCCTTTGGTTCTGAGCAACACGAACCAACATTGAGATCCCATCACCGTCAACTACATCTGCTACCGGAGGAAAACGAGAAAGACCCCTCGATATAGATGCCGGTATGGGACGCGCAAGGTAACCACAACACTCAACAGCATAGCACGTTTGGGCACCTTCCCTTCTCCAACAACAGGCCACGCGCTGTCACTCTGGCCGGGACAGCCGTGGGTTGCACCCCAGCCGTCTCGTGGTTTCTTCCATCTCCGAAACTCCGACAAGACATCGGTCTAACCGCCTGTTGCCAACAGTCAACTTGGCGCAAACTCGCCGGGCCTCCGCCTCCAAGTCTTCTCCTCGCTCACATGAGGACTTCAACGAACATCAAGCGTGCACACGACGGGCATTTTTTTCCCATGCCCGCTTGCACAGCAGCACAACTGCAGCGGTCAATAGGCCACTGTTAGAGGGATCAAGCAGCACCTGAAGAGCTCCGGAGACAAGAAACTTCCGTGTCCGATGCCACCAGGAGAGGGATGCTCAATGACTTTTGCCAGAGAGGCCCAGGCTAATTCCCATGCACGCTTGCACAGCACTACGACTGCAGCAGACAGATTACCACTATTAGAGGAATAAAGCAGCACCTGAAGAGCTTCAAAGGCAAGCGACGTCCGTGTCCGATGCCACCGGGAGTAGATTCGGGAGGTTAAGCACCTGTGATACCTAGCCGTGGCATCTACAGCCACCACTCAGGCCCAGCGCCAAGCGCCTCGGTCAACCTTGGTGCCAGGGGCCTTGCACAGCTGTGGAGAGACACCCTATGCCGAGATGGCTCGGAAGATCCTGCCAGCAAAGAAAAAGAAGGCAACTTCTGTGGCCACCTCTCGCTGAGAAGCAGAGGCCAAAGCTAGGCCGAAGCTAGATGCTTTGGGGGGTGTCATGCCGTATCACGGCAGCTAACAACTCACGCGACTAGAATGCCGCCCAAGAGAGCCGACATTGTGCGTCCGTGGCTCAGCACACGCCCCGGCAACGACTCAGCTGAGATATATCGAGCGTGACGGGATCTCGGGGTCATGATCAAGTCAGAGTCAGAAGGCAGCCGCTCACAAAGAAGCCGATGCTCAGGACAAACTCGCGCAGCTCCCTCAGCCCCCAGTCATCCACCAGGCACAGTTTCGGCCTTTCCGCCAACCGACTTCATAGCTCTAGATAGACAGTAGTGATTTTGAATCAAGATAACCTTCAATGCCGGACCAATGATGAATAAAGCTGCCAACATGCCTTCATGCTGATCAAAACCGGGTTTGAGAGAATACAATTTGATCGAGGTGTGGTGGCGGTGGTCGCCAAGAGACGTCGTCAAGAGTGGAGCATCCGTAATTGGTCAAACGCGCGGAGCTTACGCCGCCAAGAGCTGACATCGTGCTGAAACTTGATTCACAGGGCATCTCCTCCCATCCCCTCTTCGCTCTCCAGAAGTCCTGCTACCTTTGCAAATCGAGATATATGTTGCGGTGTGCTATCACTCATCATTTACTCTCAAGTTGACCCATCTTCCTCAGCTGACACGTTACTACCTTAGCCTACCATGTCTGGTCTGTCATCACGTCTCGCTAAGCTCAAGCCCTTCTCCAAGTCTGTCGAGGATGAAGAACAGGGAGGAGAGGAGATCGAGCCCAACACCATCGCCGGTGGCGGCCACAGCTTCCGGCCAACGGACATCACCCGACATCAACTGCGCGCCAGTCATGCTCTGAGGTCGTTTCTGGTCGACAAGGGTGTCCTCACTCCCGACGACGCCGGCTTGGATGCGCCCGACTCGACACCGCCAGCTCTCCATGCCCTCTTGGAGAAGCCGCACATTGAAGTGCCGTCATACATCACTGACCGTTCGCACCCTCTACCAGAGTACTTCATCAGCTCGAGCCACAACACCTACCTCCTAGCCCACCAGCTCTTCGGCACCTCGTCGGCAACAGCCTACGAGACAGCCCTGAAGGCCGGAGCACGGTGCATCGAGATTGATGCCTGGGACGACGACGATAACAAAGACGAGCCCAAGGTTACGCACGGCTACACCCTCGTCTCTCACATCTCGTTCCGCACAGTTTGCGAGACTATCCGTGACGTAGTCGACGGCGAGGCCGGACAGTCGCCCAACCCCGCTCCAGTCCTGATCTCCCTCGAGAACCACTGTAGCGCCCATGGACAGCTACGTCTCGTGCAAATCATGCAAGAAGTCTTGGGTGACCGTTTGCTCAGCGAAGCCATCCGGCAGAAGGGCCATGCAGAAGAAGAAGGCTCCTCCTCGCACGTTCTCCTCTCCGATCTCGGCGCCAAGATCGTGGTGATTGTCGAGTACCACCTCCCCGACGAGCCGGACTCCTCCTCTTCATCAGAAAGCTCAAGCGACTCCGACTCCGAGGCCGAGGATACCGAAGCCAAGCGCGCCAAAGAGGAGTACGCAGCCCGCAAGGCCGTCGCTCCCAAGACGGTCATCATCCCCGAACTCGCAGCTCTCGGCGTCTACGCGCAGAGCGTCAAGCCTCAGGACGACTCGTGGTTCTCCGCCGAATACCCTCCAGGATTCAAGGACGCGCCGCACCACCACCTCATCAACGTCTCTGAGACCGGACTAGCGAGCAAGCTGCCTGCTGCCGCTGACCGTATAGTTAAGCACAACGCGAAGCATTTGATGCGTGTCTTCCCCAAAGGCACCCGCGTGTCGTCTCGGAACCTGGACCCCGTGCCCTTCTGGGGCGTCGGGGCGCAGATCTGTGCGCTCAACTGGCAGACGTTCGGAGCGCCGCTGCAGCTAAACGAGGCGCTCTTCGCCGGGACGGATGGCTTCGTGTTGAAGCCCGCCTCTCTGCGCGCGGATGCTGCCGTCAAAGAGAAGAGAAGGAAGAAGCTGCGCCTCCACGTTGCCGGCGCAACCGACGTGCCGGTCCCGGGGGATCGGCCGGCTGACGAGGTGAAGCTGTACCTCTCCTGCTTGCTCGATCACCCTGCCGGTGCCGCTGGCGGGGCGGGTAAGAGGAAGACGGCTGGATACAAACAGCACAAGCTTGGGTTCTTGCACAAGGGCGAGAACCCTCCGCCTACAGATCCGGTGTGGGACGAGGTGCTTGAGTGGGACTATGACGATGACGAGCTGGCGTTTCTGAGGATGCTCGTCAAGAGCGATGATAGCTTCTCTCGGAACCCGACGTTCGCGGTTGCTACGGTGAGGGTTTTGTATGCTGCTACAGGATGGAACTTTATCCGTATGCTTGATCTGAAGGGGAGGGAGACGCGGTGTTCTTTGCTGGTGAAGATTGAGGTGGAGAATATGTAAGAAGTAGCTGGACTGTGAGTATCCTGATCCAGCACACTTGTATTTCTCCTCTACTGATAATGTCCCAGCAATAGTTTCTGTAGTCTTTAGACGGAAGTGACGTGAAAATGAAATGAACTCGAGTACACATTATTGCGGCCTAAGGTACGACACACGCTCCGCTTATCGACATAGACTATGGTCAAAGAGGTTGAATGGCTCGTGATAATCAGGTCGTCAGGCACAGATGAAAAGGGCATGCTTAGGAAGACTCACTATCGCACGATTTGGCGTGTTCACTGTCGAACTTCACATCTACAACGCAACTTCACTACAAAGATACCAAGAGCCCAACCATCTTCGGCACCAGGACCAGCACCACCAGCCCACCACCAACGTAAGTCATACAATCGATTGCTGAAGCCCGGTATGATTTAACAAAGGCGTAGCATAATAACCACAGAACCAGCAGCA
This sequence comes from Coniochaeta hoffmannii, assembly GCA_030052785.1. NCBI lineage: Eukaryota > Fungi > Ascomycota > Sordariomycetes > Coniochaetales > Coniochaetaceae > Coniochaeta > Coniochaeta hoffmannii. The sequence goes on from JANBVN010000248.1 coordinate 21,539, forward strand.
ACAATGGGCTCCTTCATTGCGAAGGAGGCAAACGAGGCCCTGGCCCACGGCCACACCGACCTCAAGCCCTCCTCCCGCAACGCCGGCACCCACAAACCCACCTCTCCCACCGCCAGCACCACCACCACCAAGCCCGCCGAGGGCACCGACGCCTCCGCCTCTGCCTCCGAGGAGGATAAGAAGAAGAAGAAGAAGCCCGGCCTCACCGACGAGGAGATCGAGCAGATACGTGCGCTCTCCAACCCCTATTCTTGAGCGTAAGTGTGATACTAAACCAGGGGATTAGATTTCGAGGTGAAGAAACATATACTAATGCATTTTCATCAGTATCAGGATGACGAGAAGAAGAAGAAGAAGGAGGAGGAGGAGGAGGAGCATCTGGCCCGACTAGGGCACCATTGTTTTCTCTGCCCCTCCGCTTTCTGTTGCGTTGTTGTACCCTCGCCCTCGCGGGCTGGAGATCATATTTCGGGCTGCGGCCACAAGAATACAATGTTTTATTTCTTTTCGTCATACAACCTCAGCAGGCGAGCGCCGAAGGCCAAATAATCCCAGGTGAGTAACGTGGTAACTTGTGCGTATCGATGGACAATGCCAAGCATCTAGGTCACTGATGATTTCCCAAACCAACGCCATTCCTTCTATCAACCGGCGACTGGTCCAGCCAAGCTGCAATGGGCCGAAAAAGCACCTAAGGGCTGCAAAGCCGGTGCAACACCCGCCCGGTAGACAGCTCGCGTCATCATCGAAACAATCATCTTGACCAGATCATTCTCTGCCGTAAGCTGGAGCGTCTTTTAGACAGACTTTCTGGGCTCCACTCGATACGGCCTCCTCCTCCGCTCCATCCTCCTCCACCCCCTCCCCCTCCTCACCTCCCTCCTGTACACCCATTTCAACCCCCCCAGCCTCCTCATCCCAGTCAACCCTATGCTTCACCCTAGCATTCAAACGCAACGGGCAGGTCCTGCGATACTCATCCCCCTCCTCGTACCCAATGTCCTCGACATCCTCAAACCGCAGACACCCCAAAACCCCCATCGTCGCGCCAAGTAGCCCAAAATATCTCGACTCACCGGGCCCGAACCCCTCTTCCTTCTCGCCGTAGTACCAAACATCCTCCTGCCACTTCCTGACCTCGACATAATAGCACCGATCATCCCTAAAAGCCCTCCTCCTATTGAAGCCCCAGTGCTCCTCGTCGAGGAGAGCCCCCTCCCTAAACCGGATCCTGTAGTCGATAAACCACAGCTTGACGTCCCCTCTACGGTCGGCGTCGTCGGGGCCGCCGCCATCCACATGCCGCACCAATGCCCCGACAAAGTCCAGAGAGCGCGGGTCCAGCAGCGGCTGGATGACCACGAGGTCGTCGAACGGGTAGATCGGGAGGAGGCGTGTCCGAGCCCGCGAGATATAGCGCGCGGTAGTCGGCTGGTGCGATCGATTGATCACTTTTCGACCTCCTGCCACTGGGCCGCAACCGTCTTCTTTGGCATATTTGTTCCCTTGCTGGACCACGCGGCGCTCGAGCCAGACGTCGGTCTCGGGGTGTGCGCCGGGGTCGTTGATGCGGTCGATCCACTTGAGGGCCACGTCGCGGTCCTCCCCGTCCGCCTCCCACCCTAGGGTGTTCACGAATGCATCGCTTGACACCCAGGTGCCCTCCTCCCAGGGATGGTATCGTGGCGCCGCGAGGGCGTAATTGCCTGCGGGACGGGTCGGGTCGTCACCGACGTTGAGGATCCAGTTGTCGGACGCCGGGACCGGTGGTCCTTGCAGGTCCTCCATGGGGATATGGGCCAGCTCGCCGTATGCGTTGCTGTCGTACAGTGTGAAGAAGTGAGCTACCCGGGTGCCCTCCCTCACACGGTCTAGCGTGTTGTGGAGGACGTACCACCAGATCTGGTCGCGTAACTCCTTCGGCAGGAGAGGGAAGTACTCGAACTTCGAGGGAGCCATGATTGCACATGAAGACGCATCTATGACAAAGGCGGCTTTTATGTTTCTGTCGTCGTTGGTTGTTCTTTGGTCAGGTTGGTGTTGCTTGAGGAGCTTTGCCAGTATGGGTAGTGAGGTGGATGGTCGTTTGCAGGGGATGAAGACAGCCGGTCTGTAAAGTTTTATATTTTCTCTCCAAATAGCAGAAATTTTGCTCAACTGATGGGAAACCTTTGCAAAGAAAAGCAGAAAGAAAAGCAGCAGTGGGTTTGTTGGTTATTATTGTACTCGCAACTGCTTATTCGGCCGCCTCCATTCTACAGCATGGCGGAGAGAAGTGAAGGTTTGAAAGACAAAGTTCATCGACATAGCATACTTCATCCTGTGAGGATCCAAAATGGAGACTTCGAAAGCAAGATTTAACAAGTGAACTTGATATGCAGGGGAGTCATGAAGAACTTCGTTGTTCCCAGAGATCAGCCAAACCCTACGGGGCTTCCGCCACTAGAAGAACACCAGCCCATGATATGTGCTGCAGACCACAGATTCAGCCCTTGAAAAACGGTGGAATGTAAGTACTAAGACAAAAGGGCCAACAGCCAGAGTGACGTCCAAATTCATTGTGTTGAACAGAGAGCATAGTAAATCGAAGCCAACGACGGCGACAGTTGATCTCAGACCACGATCAAATTTCTTTTGCCCGTGAGTGGCGGACATGACTCTCTCCGCCCAAGTATTGTTCTGATGTTATTTAATCCTGAACGAATTGAAATCTTTTCCGCATATGAACTTAGAGTAGGTTGTGTCGTAGAAGTTGGATGGCCCCTTCATCGTGACGCATCAACATAGGGTGAAGTTCAGGCGCCGGCGCGGCTCATGGGGCTTGAAAGGATGACACATGGTTAAGGTTTATGACAACAGGTGGTGAAACCGAACTCAGGCTCGACTCGCCGCATCGCACGGCCACAATTCGGGACCCTAGGTTGAGGCGCTCGCGGCCCATGGCGCAAAGGGACAGGTTGGAAGGATACATTTGAGTCACCATAGGGAGACTAGCCCTGCTTGATATAACTGTCACAGGAGCAGAAAAGTACTGAGCGAAGACCCTGGCTTGCTAATCCATGGACATACACTGCTCCATCCTGCACAAATAAGTCATTAACCCGTTTTCCCCTTAGCCATGCCAGTAGCCAGGCAAACCCAAAGCCGCTGACCAAAATCGCAAACATCCCGACCATCCGCCCTCAAACGCAAACACTCGCATCACCCGGTCCCACTATACCCCTGCAGACTCTCACAATCCAGCCCATTATACTCCACAAACGCCGCATCAACCATCCACCCATCCCCCTTCCACTCCTCGCCCACCTCCCCCAACGGCTCAAAATCCCCATACACCTTCCCCCTGACCGCCCTCCTCCCCTCCGACAAGCTAGTATTAAACAACCTCACCTGCCTATCACAACTCAGCCCGTCCCCAAAAATCGGCTGATTCGTGACATTCACAAACACCTCGATCGGATACCTCGCCTTCTTCTCCCCCTTCTGACCGCCAAGCAGAGTGATCTCCAGCCCAGCCCACTTCCTGTCTCGGATCGCGGTATCATTCGACACGCCCTGAAAATACAGCGACTTCCCCTCCCGCCTCCAAGCGTACGGGTTACAAGACGGGTCGAAGGCCGACGGGTAAGTGGCGATTCCGTACGCCCTAGACCCGACGACGGCGTACTCCGCCGCCGCGGAGATGAGCTGGGCGGGAGTCCAGGTGAAGGAGGTGTGGTTGTCGCCCAGGAGGTCGATGAAGGGGAAGGAGTAGCTTATCCGCTAGACAACCCCCCGCGGTGTGAGAGAGACCGAGTCAAGAAGAGATGAAGAGGAGGGGGAGGAAGGGGAACTTACGCTAAAATCGGGTAGATGGATGTCCAGCGCTTCGAGGCCAATGTCGTGGTCGATGCCACCTTGGACGAGGACTGGGTAGGAGTTTCTTGCGAGGGACGGAATGAGGGCTCGGTATGCGTGCTCGAGGATGGGCCATTTGGCAGGGACGAGTTTGCGCGCGGTTGTGAGGGGGATGGGGATGATTAGGAGGGTCATGTTGAGGGTTCCGGTGGGGAGATCGGGGTATTGCTTTGCGATGGGGTTGGGTTGGCTTTCGACTATGCATGGTTGCGGTTGGGTGGCGATGGATTGGGCGGTGATGAACGCGGCTGAGATTAAGAGGAGGAGGAATTGAATGGCTGTACGAAGTGACATGGTGGATGGTATCATAGCAGCTGTGGTGGCAATAACAGGTAGATCGAAATGAGGGAGGCTGATATATCAAGTTGGGATGGAGGAGCGCAGAGTTGAAGTACTCCGAATATGTTTTGGGGTAGATCCGGTGCTAGCCCTGCCGGGTAGTAAACAAGGTGCGTCCATGCATGAGGACCCAAAATTCTCGCCATCCGCTGATTAGGTACTGAGATTGCTGTTAAGGCAAGGTAAGGTTCAATCGTTCGTGCTCCATTCCGAGGAAGGTTCAGAAGCTCATCCTCCAGCCCACGATCGGCAGGTTGACAGCCCGATGCAGGCGCTTCCCGGCATGCAACCCTGCCGGCACTAATGCGGACGGAAGGGTTGCAGTGGACTGTGCCTCCATAAGCGGGACGCATGTCGATCGGAGTAAGCAGGCCGCCAGCAGCGGAGGCCGGGGACGACGCATCACCAAAACACAGCGTCCCAACGAATGGACATTGAAGACAGCCTTAGTTCCACGGGCGCTGCCTTACATCATCATGAATTCATTATGCATGTATTTCACCCAGGAAGCTCCCCTCACGTCCGAAACCCTCTAGAAAGCCACTCCCGATCCTGCCATTCCAGCGTCACGCACGGACTGTGCGGACTCAGCCGACTGCTCCCACTCCCGCCCCCCGCGTCAAAAAAGATACTCCTGGGCGTACCCCCCTGGCCCACAGCCAGCATAATCGGCGGCAGAACCACGTCCTCATCGCGCCGCTCCGCCCCCGTTCTCGGGAAATCCGGCTGCGGGGTGTTGACCACCGGCGCGCTCCCAAGGCCGGGGTGTTCCGTCTCCCGCTCGGCGGCGGCACCGGCGGTGGCACCGGCGGCGAGCGGCAGCTGTGTCCTGCTCGCGGGGTAAGGGTACGGGTAAGGGGCCGAAGGGTCGTCCTCGTCGCCGTCGGAAAAGTCGGCCTGCCGGAGGAGGCTGTGGATGGCCAGGCGCTGCCGGGCCTTGGCCGCGGCCGAGAGCTGGACTTGGGGCGTCTTGTCCGCCGTCTGGGGACGGCTGGGGAGGTCCGAGCTCTCGGGCTGCTCGACTAGGCTGTGATTCGACGGGAAGGAGGATATGGCGCGGGTCATCTCCTCGATGATGGGCCTCGCGAGGGTCGACGACGGGAAGAAGCGCTTGAGCGATGCGAGACAGAGTTCCGCTCTGCTGAGGGCGAATTCCTCGGTTGTGTTGGGGATTCTGATGAGCGGGGAGCCTCTGACGCTGGCGCGGGAGAGGAAGAGGACGAGGCGGGTGGCGTGGTAGGCGCAGATGGCGGTGTCGAACTCGAGGAGGCGAGGCTGGGTGCTCTGCTGGTTGAGGTTGCTGAGGATCTGGATGATGGCTGTCGCGTGCTGGAAGCAGAGAGATGCGGCGGTTGTGATGTAGGTCGGTGATAGGGCGTCGAGGACTACCTTGGGTGCTGCCTCGCGGAAGCCCGACAGGAACAGGCGGTACAAGTCGCAGTGGCACTGGTGCCAGGACAAGTGCATGAGCATGATCCGCGGCAGCCATGGACAGGCGAGAGCGAGGTCGAGCTTGCGTGGCGTCAGGTTGGGTCCGCCCTCCATCTGCTCGCCGATCGCGATCAGGTCCTTCTCGAAGTCCAGCACAATTTGTGGGAGCTGAGGGAACGGCTGCTCACAGAGAGCAAGGGAACGCGTTAATCGCATGATGTCGCGGCGGATGCGCTCCAGCTTGATGCAGAGAGGGTAAGCCCCAGGGCCGTACTTGTCCATGCCTGTGACTCCCTCCTGGAAGTCGGCCTCGCAGCTCGGCATGCGGAGGTAGATGTTCTCCTGCGGACACAGCTCGAATTCCGGCAGCCCAATGCAAAAGTACCGCTCGACCAGCTTCATGCACCACATGAGACGTCGCCGTACTTCCAGGGTCGTCGAGTGTTGGTCGGAGCGCTCGTGGTTGAGCCGCATCGCCGCCGCGGCTCGTGCAGCAAGCGCCAAGAGCATAAAGGCGCGCTGGAACTGGCCTATGTTTATACGATACAGGATCACCAGCATCAAGGCCTGGAGCCGAGATACCGTCGGTGTCTCGAGTCGCTCCCATACGATGTGCTCGGCCTTTTGGATCCAGCGAGAGGCCAGGGGATGCTCAGTCCCTCCCGGGTCGCGGCCGGCTTCTCGATACGATAGGGCGACTCCCGAGATTGCAAGCCGTAGCGCTCCATCTAGACTACCGTCGATCCATTTCTGTCGCGTCTTGGGCCGGTAGAGGAATGCGTAAGACGGCAGCTGGTAGACGATATCGAAGAAGTAGTCGACCAGTTCAGGGGAATCCGGCGGCGGAATGTCCGGCTCAGCTTCCCTGTTGTTTCATCAATATCTTCAGTGCAGTGAATATGGCGTCAAGAGTCGATACTTACGGTACATCGGACTTCTCGGAGACTGACTTCCTGCGAGTCCTCTGTGGTTCGTTCTCTGCAGTGCTCGGCTGCGGCGAGATAGGGGTCGCCAGCTGCGCCGGACTCGACGCTGCTGGGCTGTGGCCTTTGTCGCTGTTCTCCGCGCTGGAGGCCTTCGCTGCCTTCCCTTTGACGCTCTTCCTAGTAGTCACGGGGTACTCGCAGTCCACGCGTCGTCGCTTGCAGGCCAGACACTGCGGGGTGTCGCCGGAGCAGCGTATCTTCTGCTCCCTGCAGCCATCGCAGGCCTTGCTCGCTCGCCGTCTCTCAGGTCGAGCGAGCGCAGCAGTCGCCGGTGACTGGGAGTCGTCAGAGCCCTGCTCCGGCGTCGCGGCTTGCGAAAACGAGCACACGAAGGACAGACGCTCGCAGTTGCCGCAGACATCTGCTCTGCCATCGCAGCGAACCTAGATGTCGGTTGACCGTCAGCATCCGGCTCTATCGGCGACGATGCCAGCCTTATCGGAGTTGTGGAGCCTCACCTTTCGATATCGACATTGCTTGCACGTCTCCTTGGTCTTGACGGCGCTCGACCTGAACGTCGTCACGTAGCTCTCCATCGCTGACTTCATCTTGTCTACAGTCTGATAAAGCAGCAGTCTAGACTTGGTCAGTCCACGACAGGAGTCTCTTGAAGTCAATCGACGACGCGAGTGACGGAGGCGACTTATCCTCCATCCTTGAGCGATTGTCGCGGTGCAGGTTTAAGGGAGCGGGGGGCAGCTGGATGCTGCGGGAGGAATCAACCAAGACGAGCTTTGGCGCTAAAATGAGGCGATCGATGCTTGCCAAGCACCTTAGATTGTGCAGAAGTCCAATTCGTGCATAACCCGTGATCTTGCACAACTGCCCCTGCAACTTCGCATTTCCGGACTTCTTAATTCTCAAGTCGTGTTCTCTCATATACTCCGTTCGACTTATGTTGCCGCTTTGTGCAGCTTACATGATTCGACAATCCAACGACCCTACGAACATACTCTATCTGTTAGAGCAAGTACGCCGACCCCTACAGCACCACCTAGGGTTAGGGTCTGGCTATCATTCAACGACCGACTCACATCCGCCCCAGCTTGAGCAGGTTAGCCAGCCAGGTATCATTATTCTTATTTAATAGGCATGTCTAGAACTGGACTTGGCTAGTCCTCGGTCAATTGTGCCGGCGTTCTTCACTGCGATTGCTCTGATGCGTATACCATGTCTAGATGCAACAAAACTCTATGGGCCTTTTCCCTAATGCATCTTGCCGAAGAATATGGCCTCCTTGCATACAGGTATACGCATTACAAGGTGCCAAGATACCTCTCCCTATGTCTAGTGACATCCGATGCGAGTTCCTTCAGTTAGCTCGGGCGGGGCTCTAGGGTAACTTCCAATGCTGGCTTGTCAGGTGGGAGCATCAAAGTTGCCTTTCAGTACGGCTGCTTTGGGTGCGTCGATCTTCTCATACGGGCTTAGGTTCTCAACCAGTGGATATATCAGAGGGGTGCTGTACTTTCTTATTTCGCCATATATGCCCAGCAATAAAAGCTAACCGACACCGTCACCCTCCGAACAGAACATGTGCAATTGAGAGGTGATAAGTCCACTTTCCCTCCCCGTTACGTTGCTCCCACCGACCAACGTCTATTACTTTCCGCTGCAAGCCAGGTACCAGTCACCACATGCATCGTGCTTAGGCACACAGGTACCGCAGCCGATGTTGCGGCAGTCGGCCGTGATCGAGCAGGTGACGAAGCAGTCGCGCCTGAACAACCCGGTGGGGTCGTTCTCGCTGGAGATGTCTCTGGCTGAGATGGTGGGAACTTCTGCAGGCCCGGGGCAGACAATGTCCTGAGTATGTCAGTTACACGTATCAAAAGGCCTCCAGGGACCAAAATGGAGCTCGGCTAAGCTCTTTTTTACTTACCACAGACCTGGCAACCTTGGGACGTGCCAGAGCCACGGGAGAAGCAGCCAGAATGGCGAGGATTCTGATGGTGGTGGTCTTCATAGTGAATTGCAAGAAAACTCCCCCTATATTCTTTTTGTCTTTTGGACTCCGTCAAGGTTTCGTCGAGGCGGTAGGCTGTCAGAGCAAGAAATTTCGGACGTGGTTCTTGAGAATTTATTTAGCAGACTGGAAATAATGAGAGACACTTGTGAGGGAGAAGGTGCACCTCTTTTGTAGTTGACCACGCTGCTACAACGTCACCTTTCGACATGAACACACGGCTGTACAGGATCACCAGTATCATTCTCAGAAGTGTGGTAGTGATTGCACCGACCTATCCGGCGTTCAAGCTTCGAGCTGAACCTTAGGAATCTTATTGGTTTGCTTGCCTCTCATCACATTCCTAAAGGATCCTACCGGCACTTCGCCGTACATGTGCGTCTGAATTCCGAAGTCTAATACTACCATCCTGAAGGGGGCCAAAACAAGCATAACTTTGCCGAATGGCGCATGTGACACAATCAAGAACGTCGCGATTATCGTGGTTCTGAACCGAACTGGTTGCTTCAGACTCGATCACTCAGAAGCTCTCCGCTCTAACGAGGATCGAACACTCCCGCGTCGGCGATCGAGATCTGTTAATCATCCTCCCGTTCTCCTCACTGTCAAGATATGCTAGAAATACCTACACTTTCACTACTTCAGTGGCTAGAATAACTCCTATTGGTGATGTCTAAGTCCTAGCAGAAAGCTCAGTCCAGGAGAATGTCACGGCAATCCAGGAGACCGCAGCACAAAGGAAACCGAGTATGCGTACGAATTTCTGGGCAACCACGGACGCAAGACTTGCATGATTACTCCACGGTCGGGTCGGGGGTAGGATGCTGGCGGAAATCCTTCCATGGGCGGGCACTCTTCTCATAGGGGAACGATAAGCTTAAGAACTGGGCTTGGTGTTACATCCATTGCGGTATCTCGTGTTCATTTTAGGTTTACAGAAGTTGAGATTAGAGTTGCCTTCCCCATTCGGCTAGTAGGAACGACAGACCATTGGTTCCCCCACAATCTCGTCCGTTGTGGTCAACCTGCAGTCCACCCACCCAGTACCGCGTCGGCTATGCAGCTACACCCCGTCAAAGGATTCTCAGATGCACCTTGTTGTATGGTAGTAGCCTAGTTAGGATGGTCTCGCCCACGCGTGTGGTACGGCTGCGTAAGCAGTGTGGAGCGGGGAGGTAAACTTCCGGGGCGGGCTCTCTTACAGGTCAGCGCCTAGACGCAGCCCAAAGGACATGCGGAACGGGAGGAACGCCCAACCTTGGCAGATGGTCGGTTTTGGTTATCCGTATTATAGTCATTATATATAAATAGCACTGCAGTCGGAATGGCCCAAGCCTACTTAGGAGGTGGAATCGCCTATAACGGGTAAGCTCAAATGTATTAGTGAGTATATGAGTCGGAGCTGGTGGATGCCCCGTCCATGAGAAGTCGTGAGTCGTGAGTTCGCATCCACAGCTTTTGCATACACGGCCTCAGGTCCAGTCCTTCTTTCCTGCTACGATCTCCGACCTCTTGTTCTTGCCGTTTATCAGCAGCTGCAGGCTTTCAAGTCTTTCCTTTTGTATTTCCCTGACGGCTGGAGCCTAGCGCCTCGACTTAGCTTTAACGTAGTCTAAAACACAAATGGAGTATAGGAGTACTAAGATAGATGTCCTTCCCCGATCGAGTTCTGCGGTGGAATGACTGTTGGACACAAGCGGGTATTGGAATGTTTGGGTTGTGGACGGACTTCCCTTCCAGACGAAGGTCCGGAATGGCTTGATGCGAACACCATTTAAACCAGATTTTTTGTGTCCCCAGCAAGCCACATCGCGTGCATGGGACGATTTCAGTAGTCTCGCCCTTTGTGCCGATGTCCGCAACGTTATGTCAGAGGCGACCGTTAGCTGTATCGTCTCAGGTGTCAACATGACCTGTGCCTACATATATGGCTTAGACAACCAAACTTATTCACTCAGCACAAATTTCAACTTAAAGTCTCATTCAATCACCTCGCCTATATTGATCAGTCTGAGTGCCACTTCAGTAACTCCGGATGCAATGAATACTCTGCCACCTTTCGCCATCACTGTTGGCACTACCAGCCTAGGCTCTGCTAGTAGTCCTATAATCTATCACGAGCTCAATTTTACAACTCATGGACTTCGGTCATACCGACATCAACTTTGAGTCATCAGATAGCATAGGGCCAAAGCGAGGGTGGTATTTTGACTATAGCCAGGTTTCCTAAGTCTACAATGGAATCTTGTATAACTATCGTACTGGGACAATTGTGGAAACCTCACAATAGTAACTTCATACGACATCAAATTTCAGTAGATACCCAACCAAGTTCAATTGCCATAATTGCCAGTATGCCAGGTGTTTCCGGCATGACGTGAATGCCCAAGACTTAGTTTGATGCAATGCACTGAGAATTGTCAGCTCTGGTCTCGATTTGGCGTAGACGATGGATATGAGGCGAAAGGTTGAACATACCTGGAGGCAAGCGGCAATAGAAGGACCAGCACAGATGTCACAGATCGGGTCGACTGGGCCACCAGCAAGGCAGGCGGCTACGCAGCCAAGGCCGAAGGAGTCGCAGATCTTGCAGTTGGGCGGGATGCTAACATTGATGTTGGCGCCGGCCACGGTGGTAGCTCTGGTAGAGTGGTGGTCTTCGGTGGTTGGCACGGCGGAGACCAGTGCCAAGATGGTGGTCATCAGAGTGGTAAAGAAGGCGGTCTGCATTTTGGAGATTGAGTGGTGGTTGTAGACTGTCTTTTTGTTGTTGTTGTTGTTGTTGTTGTTGTAGTTGCCCGGCTATAATCTAGTCCCGGAAGCTGTAGGGGTGATGAGCAGAGACAGAGGAGAGTGAGTGCATGGAGGCCAGCCTGCTCATATACTTTTGACCTGGCATGGGTTCGCGTCATCGACACAGCACGCTTTTGTAGCTGCCCAAGGAAGGAGAGACTTGACTTGCAACACTGCCTACCCGCACTCGCATCATTGAGGTAGTCTGCTTTGGCCGTCACCGTGGATTGTGCACATTGATGTCATTGAGGGCCATACTTCCACGGTGTAAGATAGTAAGCACTGGTCGATCAGCTAGTCAGACAATATCTTCTGAAGCAGCTGAATAGACGGACCGAGTAATTGCTCCCAAAGAAACAAGGCTCAAGTTCAGAGGGAGCAGCTCATTCGTCGGCTATAGCAGCGGTGTCCGTGGCTGAGGCCCAAGGCGAGACCTTCCCCGCGTGGATCGACGGGACGATCGGCAGATCACGCTTGGCTGCTTGGCTATTCTTGGTGACCAGTTGCATCCGCCGCCAAGGTAGGATGTTCAACACCACGCAATTTGCATAAGCCTGTATTGTCCTCGCTGGAGATGTGGGTATATAGAATATTGGTCTGAGATCCAGTGCGATCGTCTTTTAGTGGGCGAACTGCCGCTGAGAAGGTTTGAAGTTGCAAGGCTTCTCCGCAATAAGACGGACAAACAATTGCTCCCGAGTCAGCTAGACTTGTAGGTTGTAGGCGGGTATTGCGTTACATGGGAAGCAGGCTCCCTTGGCCAGAAGGACTGGCTTAGCGAGGCGAAGTGATCATCGACGTCATTAGTATCCCTGTCAGAACGGGCATGCCGCGACTGTACTGAACAGATGCTCGTAACAGAATAGGGGACCGAAGATATTCTTAGGATGGTTCTCACAGCTTGGCGCTTTACTCCAGCTGATGCTTTCTCAAACCAACTTTCTGGAGTGGAACAGACGATCTGTGAGTCGAAGGAGCATCAGCATCAGTCAAGTCAGTAGAGAAGGTATGAGTCTCGGTGGTACAGTCATTCCAATGGCAAGGCAATGGCAAGGGATCCGGAATGAGGTGACACAATTTGATCAAAAGGATCATCATGTTCTACCTCTCCCAGAACTAAGCCAGAACTTCATGCTTAACGGGAATGGATCAGATACTGCTTTTTGCAGCAACGAAATATGGCCCAGTAACGTTGCGTCCTTGGTATCATACCTTCCGTAACAATACACCGAGTTGTAACTATTTTATTAGAGATCTATCAATCTATGCAGCAAACCTGAAGCGAGATTGACATAGTGATCTGCAAGTCACATAGGACTAGTGTATGCAGACGGCCACGGTAAAAGGCGTCACAAGGCGATTGAGGTGGGGAGGCGGACTAGCATCCCGGGTAGGAAGATCAGAGATCAATGTGCCTGGACATGTATGTCTCTATCCTCGGGCATGCGTCCTGCTTTGCTTTTTGTGCACCATCGGGCTTCAGGGTAGCGAATGCACGTCTTCTGCAACAGCCATTGCCATCCATGCTTCTATTTTCTTAGATCCCCTGCACCTTTCCTTCGCCAACTTCATGATATGCCACGTCTGTTGACATTAGGATCTTGTACTGTCGAGGAGCTCAACTACCCATCCGTAGCCAGAGAGACCCGGGCAAGTCCCAATCCTCTAGCTCATGGCGGCTATCTACATCCACCTGGGTTGTGTGGGCACAGCCCGGCGACTGCGGTTCATGGATTACCCCCGAGGTTCGTCCTCCTGTGGAACCGGCCGATCACCTCCGGAAGCGGCGCGACCACCGGGTTTAGAGTCTATCACGACCCGGCCCTCCGTGCCGTCCTCAGACCGCACCGAGCAACCGCAAAGGCCGGACCGCTGAAGCAGTAGTTAATATTAACCCCTAGTTCAGGGTAAAATTATCCGGGTCTACCAAATCGCGGAGAACATTCTGAGAAAATCCAGTCATTCGTTTTGAATTCTTGTTGTTTCCAAATACCGGGATAGCAGCCGAAGAGTTCTGTACCTTCTGCTGATATATATATGCCTTGCCAGGGGGTAGTATTATCACAGATGAATAGAGCGTATCGCTCGACTTACACCTCCAGGGGTAATTACCACTGTAGCTTTCTTAGGAGTTCTGGTATGCGATACTCTCATAGCGGTTACCGGACGAGTAGGGTCGGTGTCCATGGCCAAAGCACCTGATACAGACATGTTGATACACCAACACGCTAAACAAGAGGACTACCTCAATCCTATATAAAACGTATGCAAACCGTATTCCATGCATATGTTCTCCCAGCTCCTCTGACTCGCGAGAACATTGTGAGGCCTATTTCCCACTGCAAACAAAGTAATAATTTCCGCACTGGTCCTTCCTTGGCACACAGGTGCCGCAACCGATGGCGGAACAGTCCCCAGTCTTGGAGCAGGTGACGGAGCAATCGCGTCTGAACAAGTTGCTAGGGTCGTTCGCAACATCTCTGGCCGAGATGGTAGGGACTTCGCCTGCTCCTCGACAGATAATGCCGTTCTGGTCAAGGTCAGAAAGATCTGGTGCTGGAAGTATGGTGGGGCGCGTCTACAGAGCCTATACTTTATTACGTACATCTCTGGCCACGGTCTCGACATCCGTAGGAAGCGCTAAAACCGCGGGACCGATAGCCATTATGGCGAGGAGGTTGGCGATAGCAGGCTTCATGTTTGATTGTAGAAGGATTGCAGTGTGATATGGAAACCTGTAGTTGTATGGCTGAAAGCGGCGGATGTTGATGGACATTGCGGTCCTATTTGTACTTGGTTCACAATGCTCACCAGTTGACATCGAATTTACAACATCACTAGTATTCCTTTCAGAAGTTGGGGCAGGCGCTAGAAGTTTCAAGACTCCAGAGTATACGACCCCATTCGGTCGATCGTTTCTTGGTACAACGCCCAGATTTGACCCAGAAGCTGTAAGCTGACGGTCCTGGAGGATTCTACCAAGTCGATGCCGTCCACACGCTCGCTTCTGCCGTGACACCTGACGTTCTCCAATACTACCCCC
>JANBVN010000249.1:0-35638 GCA_030052785.1 Coniochaeta hoffmannii
GGGGAATTGACGAAGCTGAGAATGCTCGCTACTTGTCCTGGATGAGAGCAACTGTCGTGGCGAAGCATCTCGCCCTTTATACACAAATCGCCTGTATCCCACGATGCCTGATAGATACCTTAAAGCGGTAGGCGAGCCGACAGTTGACCGACTTCCGAGTGCCACATACGCGCAGCGAATGGCGCAAGATTCGCGATGGCGGGCACCATGGTCATCAATTGCTTCACTCGAGGCAATTGGCTCGGCTTCGGCTTCATGCATCGTTATCTCCAGCTCTCTGTCCACTTGCAACCGCCAGTAACGGTGGTGCGTAGTGGTAGACATGTAGCTCGTAGTACCCGAGATGGCGACAATCCAGCAAAGCTGACGCCAACATCAATAAAAGGCCATATCTAGCAAGTCTGAAATACCGGAGGACTGTGTCTTGCCGGGTGACTCAGTTGGCCAACGCTCGAGGCTGTTGGAGATGCTGCGTGATATCATCTTGGTGGAGATCACGCAACGTCTTTCGCCCATATAGCAGCAAGACAGCACTCAGTCTGGCGCAACATCTTCCTCGACGAATGTCACGCCTTCTCGCTGTCCGCCGCCGTGTACGCATCGCCGCTAGCGGGCCGCTGCATCGGACTTGGCAGCCTCCCTCCACTGTATTTCCAGGACCGGTCCCGGGAAGAGGGCCTTGTCCGGGTCCGCGGCGAGTCCGGCGTCCTACATGCCGCCGCCGGATGGGGACCGACGAACACGTGGGATGCCGTCCGCAATCCGGCAATCGGCGCGTCGATCCACGGCGCCACGTACTGGTTTTCGTGGACAAAGCCATATTCGTGCGTTCCTCGCGACTTCAAGGGCTTGGCAGCGATTACTGATAGAGAACACCGGCTAAACAATATGCCAGATAGCGCTCACTGTCCTCACGATGGGCCGTGGGAGGCAAGGCACAACTGCCGAGTGGGAAGCCCGATGCTATCCACTGTTAGCCTGTGCACCCAACATTCGTACCTCAGCTGTCTGCTCAACACGCCAGAGTACATACCCCAGATTCCGACACTAACACACCCCAGCTTACTGCTTCGCCGACAGTTGCGAGGTCCGAAGATGCCTCGGCAAGCCCCCTTCCCCACGTTTCTGCCGCCAGCCCCAGGTGCAGTTGCCGCTTCAACGGCCATTCTTTAAGGAGCGCCGACCCTGAACAATTCTCTGCCGCCCTCGAGTCTCTCCTGTCATTCTCTCTGTACAATACCCTCATCCCACGGATCGTTCTAAGTTGGATTATCACCACTCAAACACCGCAAAAATGGCTGTCGAACGGTTAGGCTCGATCCTCAAGCACTTGTCGCCGAACAATGCCGTTTCCCAAATGTAAGCTTCGCTGTCCCGTCCCCTTTCCCTTCCGCCACCGGAACCTCAGCTGACATGTCTCGTCTACTCCCAGCACCCAAAAGAACCCCGACGACATAGTCATAACCCTCGCCGTCCGCACGCCCCTCGCCAAGGCCAAGAAGGGCGGCTTCAAGGACACGTCGCTCGAGTACATGGTCATGGCGCTGCTGCAGCAGGTGCGCGAGCGCTCGAACCTCGACCCGGCCCTCGTGGAGGACATCTGCCTCGGCAACGTGTCCGACGGCAAGGCCGCCTACAAGCTCCGCGCCGCCGCCCTCGCCGCCGGCTTCCCCGACACCACGGGCGCCTCCTCGCTCAACCGCTTCTGCTCGTCGGGCCTCAAGGCGACGGCCGACATCGCGCACGCGATCGCCTCCGGCAGCATCGAGATCGGCATCGCCGTCGGCGCCGAGCAGATGACCGTCGGCGGCGACCGGCTCGAGCAGCCCTTCGACGAGCAGGTCACGTCCAGGACCCAGCAGGCCGCCGACACCATGGAGCCCATGGGCTGGACGAGCGAGAACGTGTCGCGCGACTTCGGTATCGCGCGCGCCGAGATGGACAGGTACGCCGCCGAGTCGTTCCGGCGCGCCGAGGCCGCCCAGAAGGCCGGCTGGTTCGACGACGAGATCGTGCCCATCGTCACGAAAGTCAAGGGCGCCGACGGCGAGGTCAAGGAGGTCACCCTGACGCGGGACGAGGGCATCCGGCCCGGTACCACGGCCGAGAGCCTGGGCAAGATCCGCCCGGCCTTCCCGCAGTGGGGGCCCACCACCACCGGAGGCAACGCGTCGCAGCTGACGGACGGCGCGGCGGCGGTGCTGCTGATGAAGCGGAGCACGGCCATCAGGCTGGGCCAGCCGATCGTGGCCAAGTATGTGGGCTCGACGGTGGCCGGTCTGGCGCCCAGGATCATGGGCATCGGTCCCACGGTTGCGATCCCGAAGCTGCTGGCCAAGTACGGCCTGACGCTGGATGATATCGATGTGGTGGAGATCAACGAGGCATTTGCGAGCATGGCGGTGTATTGCCGTGACAAGCTGGCGGTGCCGTGGGAGAAGATGAACCCCAGGGGAGGCGCGATTGCGCTCGGTCATCCGCTGGGTGCCACTGGTGCGAGGCAGATTGTCACGGGTCTGAGCGAGTGCAGGAGGCAGAAGAAGAAGATCCTGCTGACGAGTATGTGTATCGGTACGGGTATGGGCATGGCGGGGCTGTTTGTTAGCGAGCAGTGAGCGGTGAGCACTGAGCAGGGATGTCGGAGAGAGGATGTGCTTTTGTATTTACAGCGTAGCCATCGATTCGTATATACAGAGCTATTAAGACTCCAACACACATTCACGTCGTGGTTCATTCCTCATGGAGGCATTGTCATATTACACGTCCAGCCATCCTTTCCCCCATGCATTTACAACAACAGACCGAACGCAGCCCCAGCAACGGTCAAGAAGCTCACCAACCCAACGCTCGCCGGCCGCAGCACGCCAGCAGCATTCGTGTTCGTCGGGGGCGCCGTCGACGTCGAACTCGGCGAGCCGGTGCCGGAAGCAGTAGGCGACGCCGTCCCGGACGGCGAGCCGCTGCTGTTGGCAGCCAGCGACGCGTTCCACCTGCCGACGATCCAGTCGGTGGCGTCGTCGGTGTAGTTGGCAAAGTAGGTGCCGTGCACGCCCGTGACGTTGCCGGCGTCGCAGTAGATGTCGCCCTTGTCGCACCACTCCTTGATCACCGGCGAGTACGGCTCGCAGGCGGCCGTGTTGTTGCGCTGGAAGATCTGCAGCAACCGTGTCAGAAACAAAATACCACCAGGAATCCGGGGTGAGCCTCGTCACTCACGCCATTGTGCTGGCTCGTGCCCTCATTCCACGTCTGGTTGACCATATGGCTCGGATCGCCAAACGTCACAACAGCAATGATGTTACTCCTAAACACATCGCTCAGGTCCGGCGTGACGGCAAACAGCGCCTCGCTCGTGCCGCAGACCACGTCCATGGCCACCTGCCCGCCCTGCGAGTACCCCAGCAGCGCGACCTTGCTGTCCGGGCAGGCCGTGACGTAAGAGGCGATCATGGCGTACATGGCCGTCACGCCGGCGTTCACGGACGCGAAGTAGGCGTTGAAGGTGGCCGGGTAGTCGACGGCGGCGACCGTCGACCCGGGGATGGCCTGCGTGACGTTGCCGGCCACGACGCCGATGCGGCCCACGCCCTTGGGCTCGGTGCTGCCGCGCGCGACGATGAGGTGCAGCCCTGTCGCGCATGTTATGCTGCTGGAGATGGTGTTGCTGATGCCGGTTGTGGAGAAGGAGGTTGTGGTGAGGGTTGTCTGGCCGAGGCAGGATGTGGCTGCTGCTGCGAGGAGCGCGAGGGTGCGGAGTGGTGACGCCATTGTACTGTACTGTACGTCGTAAAGACTGCAGGCTTTGCGACCTAAGGTATCTCAAACTGAACCCGACGTGTAAAGATGCTAGCTCCAGAGACGGCGACAGCTCCTCTTTATGGTCCAGCTAAGCCCCGGCCGACGCGTGGTTCTCCTTCGCAAGCTGAGTCCAATCGAGGAAAGCTTGACGCTTGTTGGTAGTAACTCTCTTATGTCTAGCTAGCGCCAGGGACGTCGTCTCCAACCACCTCCAGCTTGTTTCCTCGGCTTCTGCACAACGCGGGGTCGGGCCCAACCAGGTTGATGCCCGCAGTTATGGTGGCTTGGATTCCCTTGTACTTTGGTTGGCCCAGTGAAGGCAGCCGCTAATGCACCTTCGCCCGGGCGGGCGTAACAAGCTTCTGGATCGGGAAAGTTACCGAGATCTTTATGCCTTGCCAAGGGTGAGGTAGACATATCCCTGGTTGGCGGCGTATTCAATATTGAGTTCAGAAGACCTTGATCTAGATCGATCTATCGTGCGTCAAGACATCAATTGCTCGAATGGAAGGCCCTTTATCACTGCGACATGATGGGGCAAGTCAACCACCAACGACGGAAATCAGCGCGCGCTGTTGTATATCACGCTGATGCGAGGCGTGGAAGCTAGACAAGTGGTCAAGCTGACCAACCCCGATGGGATAGCCCCATCAGTCCTTTAGTTGGAACAAAAGGTGTGTCTAGACCGCATCTCCTCAGGTCGATTGCCTAACTCTTCCCCCTCCTCCGAATCCGTATAGTAGCCTTCATAGCGGCACCCTATTCAGCCCAAACCACGTATTCCTCGGCCTCTTGCTCTGCGTCTCAAATTCGTAACTGAGCGTGTAGCTGGAGACGCACATCAGCGTCACAACTCCGACCAAGATATGAAGGTGGGAGAAGCTTACTCGGTCTGTAGGTTCCGAATGGCCTGCGCGTGTAAACTAAGCTGCGACTCAGGGGCATTCGATACGAAGTCGATGTCAGATGCCGGCAAGACAACGACGTTATCGGTCATAAGCGGGATGATGACTCCCCGGTCTCGATACTTGGTATCTATCAGATGCAGCACACTCTTGAAGTTCATCGTATTCCTCCATGCCGCGCGGGTCATCGCGAACCATTCTCCTTTCCTGACGCCGACATAATGGAGCCCCTTTGGTAGGTTGGATGACCTGGAGACATGATACAGAACCCAGGCGAGCACCACTGCTAGGGGCCCGAGGAACGCGGGTCTGAGGAGTATCTCGAGCATTTTCAACAGCTTTTCAAAACTTGTCAGACTATGTTCATCTTGAAGAGTCATCGAAAATAGACGAGAAGGTTTCGCGACGGACTTGGAGTGCTGTCCCCCTCTTTTAAGGTCCCATCCGTTCCACGGTTCACGAGCGCGAAGATTAACACCGCTTGTTCCCCATTGGCTCGAGAAGCTGTGGCATCAATAAGAATGCGATGTCATGAAGCCGTGCGGCTTACTTTAGCCACCGCTTGGCTCAGTAAAGATTCGCAAACTTGACGACGCGATCGGGACGGTCCGGCGCCAAAACGAACTTTCCGAAAGAGGGAATATATACGCAACGACCCAGACTGGCCTCCTTTGTGAGAGGCTGCGAGGAACCACGTCGAGCCATGTCCAACGTGTTGCTTTTGGATTCACGATTAATGGCTTCGAAATTCGACCATTCAGTGCTCGAGACGTATATATCTGGGATACTGCCATGTGTAACCCCTCCCTTAACGCATGCAACTTTGAGGGATACTTACAAAAAACAGTGAAAGAACAAGCCCGTGGTCGGATGTAGAGCCAAACGCGCTCAGTGCAACACAGGCAAACCATACCTTAACATGGCGGTAGAGCAACACAATCTCTCGGTCATATACACCTATGCCGGCAGCCGTACTGCGATCACCGGGCAGTAATTGTGATGATAAGCGCTCGCGTCGGGGCTTTCGAGCAGGTGTTGACCAACCCTCTGCCAATACGCCGTGAACTCCTTCCTTTCATTCTCAACCGTTAGCAGACACCCGTTTTCCTCATCCGTGGGACACAAACTTACCCCCTCTCAGTGCACCACCCCACATTGACCCTGACCTCCCGGTCTTTCTCAGTCTCATTCCACAACGTGACGGTTGTCCAGGTAAGGTCTTCGCTACCATCGAGACGGTAGGTGGTAGTCGGGAGCCTGAATACCGTCGGCTGTCCGATGTACGTCGTCTCTCTGGCGATGGGGATGGACCCATTCCAGGCCACGATAGCCCTCTCCCACAACCTCCTCTTAAGCCAGACCACCAACTTCGCCTGTCCGACACACTCGGCCTCCTTCTGAACGCACCTGTACAGTTCCTCGTCGTGGCCTCCCCCGACCGTGAAGTGCAGCGGGAAGATGCCGTAGGCAATGAAGCGCTGGACGACGACGGCCGCGGAGATACGGCAGGAACCCTGCGAGCCTTTGATGATTCCGCGCTCCGCAAATGTCTTGCGGACCTCGTCGGAGGCTGGCATGGTGGTGTAGATCTCCGCACCACTGCTATCCCTAGTGAGTCGGACAGGTGAGATTGCGGAGGATGTGTCGGTGGCGCTCGGGACCGGAGCGGGAGGTGGTGGAAGAATCTCTCTAACGCGGACTGACGGCAACATGGATTGGAGCTGGGATGCTTCCTCCGCCAGGGTGAGGCCGGACCGGGCACGGTCAACCTCGGAGGCGGCAACAAGGGACTTTAATGTTGCGTACTCCTCGGGGATGGTTAGGTCCGGTGGCGGTCCCTCTGTCACGGGGCCCGGGGCCGGACGATGGATAGGACCTAGAGGCATTCTGGTCGAGTATTTCGGAGTTGGTTTGCTGTGTTTTTTCCTCGAATGCTTAATGCTGCCAATGTCTTGTTGAAACCTGGCTTTTCCTGGATACCGGGGGTTTGACGGGCACACCTCGGTCAAGGCAATGGTATAGGAGCAGGGCGAGTGGGAGAGGAGGAGACTAGAGCTGAGGGAGGTGATATGTATACGTTCTTCTTTCTCTGCAACCTATATGCAGCCGTCACATTGCGTTGGAAATAAGGTTATATAACTAGACTTCAGCGATGCTGAAACGCTGGCTGCAGATGGAGTCATCGAGCTCATGTACTGGGATCACTGGCTGTTGCCGACTGACAATGGGAACTAGGTTTATACTGCGTGCACTCTCTAATCCTATTCCTCGGGAACACATCAAAGTTTCATTATATCTATCAAACCGTAAGCCACAATATGGAACGGACTGGCCAGAGCACATTCTCGCAGCAGACCGATGTCCGTCTGATGTTGACCCAGGTATTAGATGAGCATGTTAAACCTTGAATGGCCATGGCAGACCTTAAACAAAATATCATCAACCCTATATCCAACGAACTTATTCCAACTCTTAGACTTTGTGGGATGCTGTACAGAGCCACTCCTCCCGCACCGGAAGGCCGCTTTATGGTTTCTATTGCTTGCTGGCACCATCGGACGTTGTCCTCGGACGGCACGCCGAAGAAATACCGCTGACGGAAAAGAACCTTCTCCAGGGACGCAAGCTTGCAGCCAAGTGGACAACGGCATACCAGACACTCGGCAAATAGAGTCTACACCCTTATACCAAGACCCCGAATAGGTTGACTCCTGAACCCGGCCAACAACCGTGTAGCATCTCTTCCATCACAGCGTCATCTATAATGTGCGAGAATTCAACACCATCAGCGCCTCCTTTTCCTTCTCCTGCCGGTGGAGCAAATGATTAGGCTCACAAGAGGCTCGAAATGCTGCAATCTCCCACAACAATTTTCCGGGTGCGTTGAGAAATCCGCGAATGACTGTAGGAGACGATGACATGGCCTGGCGATATCATGTTTTGGTGAATACCACGCCATGTCCTTCGAAAGAAGACCTAGACGCCTGCTCTTTCCCATCTAGCTCAAAACTCCAGCTAACTAGTTACCAGCAAAACTAACTCACACACGAATAGTAGTAAGATCCCTGGCAGAAGTGCTCGTCCCCCCGACCGCAAGGTTAGCGATGTCGGTCTCAGCGCGCCGAGTGCCAGGTAAGAATGCACACGAGCATGACAGTCTCAACTGTTGCGGACAGGCGATTACGGCTACTGCTTGACAGGCGTATACATCGTCCTACGTTTACAGCGTAGTAACCCATACGTTAACAAACGACGGATGATCAAGTACCGACATATTGGGTGACAGAGACTTTCCGTCAGTCGGACATTAAGATGCATCAATAACGAGGGCCACGGCAGCCTCAACAACAAGTATCAGTGAAGTATTAATATTAGGACAGATAAGAAAGATTCCATCTCTAAGTTGTGTAGTCCTATCATCCAATCCCAAAAACCAATATGCAAAGTCCGACCTCATCCCCATCCCATGAACCATCATCAGCTAAAACATCCCTATCATCCAAAGTTCCATTCATCCCATCAAATAAAATAGCACCTGACATAGCTAAATCTTCCAATATCCCATAGCATAAACCCCCCAATCCATCCTCCCCTCTATGGAAACTCCCCAAGGCCGAATCAGAGGCGGCGTTGTAAACAGAGAAGGGGAAACAAGAGAAAAAGCCAAAGAAAAAGGACAGAGATGTATGATGAAGGGGTATAACGCCAAAAAAAAAAAAAAAAAAAAAAAAATTCTCGTTGCGTGTCCAGGTCCGGTGGAGGGTACTCAAAAGTCCAGATAACCGCAGTGTGATGCACCGAAAAACACAAAACACGCCGACCCGACCGGACCGAGTCTGTCTAAAGTACAGTATCAGGATAAGGGAACAAGGCAAAGCCCCTTAACAGAAGAAAGAGAAAAAGAGCAGGGAAACAAGGCGAGTGTGAGTGCTTACCGCCTGGAAAGCCCGGAAGTGCGCGGGTCGAACAACCAGGAAGGCCATACACAGGGTGCGGGCAGGCCGAAGTGAGTCCGTCGCGAGACACGGCCGGGACATGGAAACCGAAGAAGACCTGGATCATCGCGACGGCGATGATCAAGAGAGGCACGGAGGGCTGCCGCACCGAGACAAGAGTAAGGGTGTTGTCGTATGTGGATCCCAGTTGTGGCGGCTGACGAGGGCGGCGAGTTCCAATACGAATCCGGTGGCGGACCAATAGCGACAGTAACTGATGCCATGACCGGTAGCCTCGCGGTTTGCGCCCCCCTCCCCCCCTTCGTATTGTGTGGCACATGAGAGATGATTGGGGGAGATGTGACAGAGGACACATCCTCGTCCGCCCGGTGATGTCAGGTGTAGAGGAGTTCAGAAGACCAGTATGCCACACTCCCGAGGGGTGTGCACATCGGTTGAAGATCCAATATCGCACCTCTCTCTGTCTGCAGGACGGCGCAAGCGGCAGTTGATGTCTTAGGGCCATCATGTGAGAGAAAGGTATGATTCGATGGACTGTGGCGGACAGGGGGCGTCCCTGTTCGATGTGCGTTCTCAACGGTCTGTCCCGTCGATGCACCCTTGTCGAAACAGTGGTGCCGATGATCCAAAATAGAGGATATGTCGACTGCCTTGATTGGAGGTAACTTCGATGACCAGCTGGGGGTGGGAGGTGGACTGCTGCGCGGGGCGACGAGGGTGACCATACAGGGATCGAGGACACCTGACTTTGATGTTCTGCGTCATGCAGGCTGTTCCCGTGTGAGCCGGGCATGCAGGAGCTTTGATAATGGAGGCATGCGTGGAAACAACAGCCGGGCATATTCCGGGACACCCCAACAGCCAAGGACTAACGTAGCAACCGCCGAAATGGCCAGATGATCCCATAAAGGCAGACTAAGGTCGGCATTGCCATCGTGTGCGAAGTGTCGATAAGGGAAAATGTTCGTAGATCCGCTCATGTCGTTCGCTCGGACGCAATGCATGACGCCCTGCCGATGTAACGCAAACAGATAGAGACAAAGGTCTAGGCGAGATAGGCTGGACTCTCGAAGTTTGAGTCCAGGCGTTCAGAGCGCTCGATAGATTGCAACAGTACGAGATGGTGGCTGAGGGGAGCCCTGCAGTGGCGCTAAAGGGCTGCAGTGGTGGTGGAGCCTGTCGATTCATTGGCTGGCGTGTAGGACACCTGATCCCTCTCCTCACTGGTCGCACCACAACCACCTCCATGAGCATAAAGTGACTGGGTGGGCCATGGACCTCGAAAACGTTACTCGCAGACCCTCTTGCGAGGAAACGGAAAGACGCCGCATTGCCTGGTTTTCAGTCGCTTGAGACGTGATTGCCGCGCCATCCAGGGCAGTTGAGAGCCGTTTCTTGTCGCTTCCCGCGGTTGTTCGTCGAATGGTCGGTATATAGATCGTCGGGAAATAAGGAAACACGCCTGGTGGTACCTCAGGCCACGGGATTCAATCGAGGGTCATGACTCACGTCGTCCACTCGGCTCTGAATGACGCTTTGATACTCGCACCGTATCCTCGAGGCGTCACGTCCACCCCCACGCAGTCATGCCCTCAGCCACACCACGAGTCCAAATGTGGGCACCTTCGCGTCCTGTCCCTCTCATTGCCAGTCGTTCTAGCGACGCGATGTCCCATCGCCGGAAGGTCCACTGCTGTAGACCGGTGTCTGCGTGCTATGCATCCTGCTGCTTGTCGAGTATCCGTCAGCGACTGCGTAGCTGCCATCCCAGTTCCGACTGCTGCTGTAATCTCCTTCCCATGGGCGGCCGTCCCAGTTCCGGCTCTGGCTGCTCGCCACAGGCATCGATGCTTGGTTGTAACTGCTCTGACCGTAGTGTGGGCCAAGGTGGCTGCTTGACGAGGGGACGCCATATGCAGACGTAGCATGCTGCACGGTCGTGCGTGGATCATAGACCGCTGGTAGAGTTGCGACCCGGTAGCCAGATGTGGCTGGGGAGTTGAGTTTGACCCCAGGGGATATTGTCCGGTTGGGGGCCGGGTAAGAGCCCCACGTAGAGGGGATGCCAGACATCGATCGAGGACTGGGCATCGAGTCTGCATGATGTGAAGAAGTGATGTAGCCCGTAGCAGAAGCTGGGTCTGTGGCTGTCGTCGCAGATCCTGGTGCAGGTGGCAGCTGAGGGTAGGATCCGCTGAGGCTGACAGGTGTCAGGAGAGGGGTTGGCATGGATGGTGGTGGTGCGCATGTGCTCGACGGCGATTGACTGTACTTCGAGATGATCTTCTTGAGTGCCGGTCCGAGATCCTTCCACCGGAAGACCTTGACGTCCTTCTCGATGTTCCTAGGCTTGGGGTTGCCGAAGGCCATGATCACCTTGAAGAACTCCTCGCTTTCGGACTTTCCCTTGCTGACTGTGAGGGGGTGGAACCCCTCCAGATTCCTTCGGATCCTGTTCTTCTCCTCGACGGTGAATCGCGCTGGCGCGACGACGAGTTGTTCCAGAAGGTGGATGGTGTCAACGGATGTGACGAAGCATTCTTGCTTCTCGGCCCAGTATATGCAGCTGATGCAGATGCTGTTGGGCGGCCTCTCCGCCAGTGGCACTGCTCGAAAGGAGGCCTGGATATGGCTGCCCTGCTGAGACTTCTTGAACACCACGATGCGTCTTCGGTTGTCCCACTCTTCCTGTGTCCACTTCTCTGCCATCTTGTCAAGATCCCCGTTGATCTCAAGGGTGGCCTTCGTGGGGAAGACACCATACGGGTTACTGTACCCCCCTCCGCCGACCGCTGGGCCTCCGGGCTGGGAACTCAGCGTACTCGTCCGGATGAGTTGTGGTCCACCGTTGTGCTGTGATAGCGGCGTCAGTCCTGGTCGTGCAATTGCCGTGTGGCTTGAGTGCCCCATTCCGGGAGAGGAGCCATGGACGGCATCGTAATGGCTGTTGTATGGGCTCCATCCTGAGCTGCGCCGCGAACGCAAGGACGGTGGTGCCCTGGAGTAGTGTCCATAGCCTGTGCTTCTGTATGCCCCGAGCATACTGCCACTGTCTTGGTTAAGAGCGCCGGCTGCGAAGGCGGACTCAGCTTGGGCCTGTGCTTGAGCTTGAGCTTGTGCGTGCACTGCGGCGGCACCTTGGACGCCCGGTGGATAACCGTAGCTATTTGTAGCGGAGTCAATAGGGGATGTTTGTTGTGAGCTCAGCGGACTAGTAGTCGTGCGGATGTGCAGTCGTTGCGGTGTACCTGATGACTGCTCAGGTGACCGACTACCCTGCCGCATGGTAGCCTCATGTGCACTGGAGTCACCGGAGTCACCAACAACTGCCCCTGCTGCAGCAGATCCGCTGTGAGCGGCATGGTATGTAAAAAAGCCCGCGTTGTCGACCCGTGCAAGTTCTTCTCCGTTAGACTCGATCACAAGTCCCACAGGCACATTGTTCGGTGATGTACAGCTCGTTGAGATGAACTGTGGCACATCAGCGCTCACTGTATAAGTGCACGCTCCGTTCGTGTTCTGTGGCCCCTTGATGATTTGACCAGGTGTCCGGTATGAACCAAATGTAATCCATGCATATGGTTCTGATGACAAGGATTGAAGGTCGTACATGGCCGAGACCTTCAACATCAACTTCGTTCCATAGGTGCCGGCGTTGGGATGATAGGACAGAATCGTGAGGTTTAGGCCGCCATTACTTTGGGATCCGATGTATTGACCTGTTTGAACTGTCGTGCCATATGCTACTGGGTTGAGTTGAGCAGTGGTATTGTCAGTCTGTTGTGTTGAAAATGACTGCGTAGAGTACTGCGAGTAGGGAGAGTCCGCGAACGCTGGAATACTCGCAATCAGCCGCAATGGTCAACAACGCCAAGACGGGGCAAGAAGGCTGTACTAACCGTGCAGCTGCGCAGGCTGAGGCTTAAACGTAGCCATTGGTAGGAGACCCTGCGGAGAGTCCCCTCTATAGTCTCCCCCGTTGGCTCGTAGAGCTTCCTCCTCGTAGCGAAGCTGCGCTGTTTCAGGTGATCCCAGGTCCTCGTCCACGATGATAGGTCTCTGCGAATCGTACTCGGGCTGTTTCGGTGAGCAATTCTGTTAGCGCCCTGTGCTCGACAAACGCCCGAAGTTCGCTTGAGTCAGAAAAGCAGCAGCCTTGTAGGGCTGACAAGCCCGCCACGTTGGTGCACTAGGCAACAAAGTTCGGCACATCCATGACCACCAAAGTTGACGAACTCCGGCCCTGTCGCTTACTGCAGGAGGAGATGGATGGGGAGAGAAAAACACAACAACGACGGGACACGTCATCTTACGCACCTTGTAAAGCCGCTGCTCAAACTTTGTCGCAGACATTCAAACTGATTGCCCGACGCAGTTGAATAGGGTCACTGACTGCGAGAGAGGAGGGACGATGAGGCGGAAGGTACACCGTGGCCTGATATGTGGGAAGAAGTAAGCATGGTTCAGTCCTGATAGAGCATAACCGTAGTTTCAAGATGTCATCTCCAAGTATGTCCAGCGATGCCATGAAGAGGCGCCTATAGTGGCCGTGACACTCCGATGCAACTGAGACTACGCCAGGCGGAAGACTCAGACTTTGAGACCAGACCTGTCGCTGGGGCAAAGTTTCGATATAAGGTTTAGAACTTTCCACTTACCAGTCGTCGTAAACCACTTTGTAAACTGTATTGAAGGGGAGTGCTTCTGGCAGTAAATTGTATCCCGGACTGAGGATGTTGCCGTCTTTAAAACCTGAATCGCGACTCTTCGAGTGCCGGGGCCGGGCACTGATGCAAGATCCACGGTGGTTGTGTGTAGACATGCAACAACAGTGGTGAGAAAGGAGGAGGTAAATCGAGCCTCAGGACGGCGGGAACAGCTTGATGATTTTGAACAAGAGGAGCCTCGAAGGCGACCGTGTGTTCTTTCCTGCCTATGCCGTCAGCTTCAGCGCCAGAGTGTGCGTGTCGGGGTGCTAATCCGGCAGGATACTGGAAAGGTGGATGGATGCAGGTGACCCGCCGTTCGCAGCAGTCACAGGCAGGACGATGCCCATGCATGAACACCCTCTCCTTTGGAGCTGGGTCAACACTCACTCTTGGTCGATTTGGAGGCACAAAAGCTGCTATTCGGGTTTGTCCTCAGCGATGCGTGGGGACGAGACGAGTCGTTATGCAGGTATCCTGAACGTGTTCGCAGGATCACACGTTGAAAGCGCTGCACTCAGCAAACGGTGGGTTGCCGTGAGCAGTTCGTCGGGGTGCGGGACCAGTAGAAAGCGAGGGGCTGCAGTGGGAGAAACAAGTCAACCACAGGTCGGCGAGAGACAAAAAGAGGAGAGTCAGAACAGCTGACCGACACAAGACAGACAGCAACAGATTGGGGGCAAGTTGTGTTAAAGGTAAGACGCTGTCGCTGTCACTGGCGCGCAGTAGTGGAGATCCAAAAGAGAGTGATGCGGGAAGACAAGAGACGCCAGGGCGGCCAAAGGAATGCTGCGTGAGACCAGAAGGGAATTGCATTGCAAAGCAGATGAGAAGCCGATTATGAGCCTCCGCGGATGCTCTCCCTTCATACAGGAGCAGGAATGGTCTTCCAGCACTCGCGTCGCATCCAAGAATGGGGTGTCTCTCTCCGGCCGTGTGAACCCGCTCCCTGCTTGGCTTGGCGTCGCGTGTACCTTTGACCCTCAGCAGTCTAGATGATGTCAAGTCGAGAATGGTGGGGACAAGGCGAAGGGGATGGGGAACAGCTGTGCCGGCCCTTGACTGCCAGATTCCATGTCCGGGTTTGTAGTCTCGCAAGCGTGACTGACGGGAATGGAGGAGGGGAAGGGACATTGGAAGTGGGTAGGGAGGAAAACGGAACATATACATTCAACCTTAGTGTGCCCAACATGGTCTGGCCGTCGTTGCGAGGGAGCTCCCCGCTCCCCCAGGAGAAGCCATTACACGATAGAGGCAGGCAAGGAAGTGCTAGTAGATCGGCTAGACCCAAACGAAGAATGAAGAGCTAAGAGAAGCAAACGATAAACTGCAGGAAACGACGAAATTGTACTCACTGGATCTTCCTGCACAGTAGCCCAAGGCTAAAGCAGGACAGGGCCACTTCGATCTACACGGCGGCGCACAAACCAGGACAGGGCATTTGCAACGCGCTTGGGGCTTGCTCGAAATCGGATCGAACGCCCTGGGGGTGCTAATAACCGCGGGGACGCTAGTGGTCGTACAAGGATGGAGACCTTGCAGTTGACAAGGATGAGCTATCGCAGGGTTTTCTTAGCTGATGCGCTATTGGTCATCCGGGAACTCGTAAATCACACCCTTGAGAGCTGCAATGGAGATCATTCAAATTAGCAGCACGACGAGCAAGGTGCCCTTGTTTGGCAACATACCGTGCTGGCCCTTCACGGCCTCGTCAATCCGTGCACTTTTGTAGGTGCGTACCGGCGGTGCGCGGATCTCGCTGTCGTCTGAGTTCGGTGCGGTGTCCACCGAGGGTCCGAGGCGATCAGCCGACGATGAGGATCGCACTAAATGTCGTGAATTCTCCCGTGTCCAGCAAGCCTGCATTCCCATTGGTTAGGAGCCATCCATGGAGGCGCTGATGACAGCTCGACAGGGGTGCTTGTTCTCAACAAGGGTGAATGGGCGATGAGCGCCAGGATTAAATAGCCCGAGGGCTCCTCTGGGACGCCACTTGGTTGATCTGGGATGCCACTTGACTACCAACCCCAGATGCTCATCTTTTCCAAGGTCCAGACAACCGTTCGCATTTGCCAACTTCGCGTCAACAACTTCGACAGTCTGCTCGAGAGTACTAAAGTGTTGGTAGGCCGCAGCTTGCCAACCCCGGCTGGCATAACGGTCTTGATAATATTCTGCGTGGTTTTGGATCCTTTGGGATCTGTGATGTGCCCTCCCAAGGGCTCAGGGACGAAGTCCGGGTTGTCGTTGGGGGTTGGAAGCATTCTCTGAAGACTGACTTGGAGTTTGCCAAACGAGCTCCCTAAAGCACCGAAATATTTTCGTACGAAGGAAGCCACCTAGCAGTAGCAGAGCGAAATGGAGTCAAGAGCGCATGGGACGCAGACTCTGGAAATCGTAGGTGGTAGGGCGGCACCCTTTCTGGTATTGATAAGCGCCTTGATCCGGGAGGAGGTGCGCAAAGCTTTGAAGCCTGCAGTGGGCGTTGTCGTTGCGGAAACAGACAACCTGTCAGTCAGGGCGCAGGTTGGTGACGATCAGGGCTGATGGTAAGAGGTTATATCCGTGGAATCAACAGTAACGTGCAGGCGTGGAACCATAATGAGCAGGACGTCAAGCACAACTCCGGAACAAGGAGTGGGCTTGGTAATAAAAGGTGAGCAGACAGAAACCAAGTTACACCGCAGGTCAGAGACAGCTGTGCAGGGATAAGAAAACAACAGACCTCGAGAAAGGTACTCGGTAGGCTTGTTGCAGACTAGACCATGTTGCGTAAGCGGCCCCCTCGATGCACGTCAAGAGCTGGGATCCCGTATCTTAGGAACGAGATTGAGTTTGGTGTTTGAGCGATCCTATCGAGGAGGGCAGGATGCGCCTCGTCGGTAAAGCTGGTGATACACCACGAGGCCTGCGGGGTTGGAACGGGACCATGGGTCCTAGCATGCAATATCGGGACCATGGGTAGGTGCACCACACCAGATCACGGATACATGGGCTCGTTTCGGGAATGCATGGCCTTGAACTGAACCCATCGTGATATGTTCCAGACCGGAGACGCCAGGTACAGGGAACCACCCGGTAATTGCCCAGCGATGCGCGATGTACGGTGCCTCGGATTAGGGGCTGAAGCGAGACCAGCACCTGGCTCGAAGTCCATCATCTCTCGAGGTCGAAAGGTTCCGAGGCGCCATAGCATCCATCGCTGACGCGGCCTCACCGAAAGGGGCCAGACCCTTGCAGTTCCGGGCGATAGTCGCCATACGTCCGTATTGGTTCCATTGCTGGGAATCGCCATAGAGTACGATCATGGTCTGGCTCTTTAGACCGGAAAGTGAGCTAGTAATTCTGTGCAAGAGCTCGGCAAAAGGGTGGTGTTGAAGAGTTGTCACAACTGTTGAAGTTGGAGATGCGGTTTCAGCAAGGAGGCGGCGCAAGCGGTGCTGGCCCGAGAGAACCTGAAAGTGACGAGACCATGGCAAAGGCGAACAATAAGATCAATAATGTCCTTTGCCTCCTGATCCTGGCAGTCCATACAGCGGTCAGGGACCAGGGAACCAAAAACAGCATTTTCTGATCCTGGAGCGGAAGACGCGACATCCCGCTGCGGCCCGCACAAAGCCCAGCAGCTAAAGTTCTCACTGCGCACTGACTCAACAAAATACACGCGTTGTTGACGTCTGGACCCACGGCAACTCCACCAAATCGACTTCTCCGGCGATCTTCTGATTTGAATCTGCTGGTGGGAACCTCGTCGGGCTCGTCAACTTCAGCTTCACCTTCTGTACCCTCACGCCTCGAGCTCTGTTGCTCCTAGTCCGGCAATCTTGTCACTCGTTTGACGGGGCAGCCGGCTGCGGCCAATTTTCAGAGCTAAGAAGTGAATGCTTATGTTTTTTCTTTTTTTTTCCTTTTTTTTCTTCCTTTTTTTCCCAAGCAAGCCGCTCCGCGGACCATTTCTGACGCAATAAGTGCGTTATGCTACGGTCGATCCACATCCCATGTGCTTTTGTTCCTCATCTAGAGCGAAACACACGCCAGGGCAATCCTAAGATTCTTCAAAAACAGTTGACTAGAAAGTTTGCTCAGCAGACTTGGTGCCTCTGTTCAGAAAATCGAAAGAAATCCTTTTCCGGATGCTTATGTATTCCCGGTCCTAAACTCTTGCGTGGAGAACGTCGATCGAGCCAGCTGTCAGCAAAAGCCTACGGTTGGCAACTCCTGTTGCGTCGTCGGATGACGTTGTCGTTTCTTCCGGACACGTTGGTTACTAGGAGGCCTCGAACCAAGGTAGAGTGCGTCAGGGGCGGCACCGGAATCTGCCATATAGCCATGTATCACCGGAGTAGGTCAGCTGGCACCTACAAGCATACTTCGGGGGGCCTTCGTTGTCTGTCACGTCGGCGCTTACGCTGCCTGCTGCGTTTTCAGGTCGGAGTGTGCTCTACGTGACCGAATCAGAGCGACGAATTCCCCTGGATGCTGGAGTCCTGCTTAAGATAGATCGCTTCCGGGGCGAGCCGACAGTTTTACCGATCCGTTCCGCACAGGTGTCGCATTGAATCATTCCCCGCCATGCGTACTTCCCTGTTAGTGTCTCCGTCTAGTGAGACACTCCCTTCTTGGGACTTGATGGTCCTACAGCACCCTCTGCTTGCATATCCCAAGGCAATACAGAATTGAAGCCGCGTGTTGATCTGTGCATTGCAATTACCGGAAAGCTTATTGCTCTTTTGCACCTCAGTCCACATTAGGCAGCGAAAGGTGTGAATCCGAGTCTGAAAATGGATGCCGACATATACTCCAGGGGCTTAGTGCCTGGAACAGCAGCCAACACGCGTTCAGCGAGTTCTCAGCACCGTGACGGTTCGATCAGTATTCACTACCATCGTAGAGCCCGTGAAATGTGGCAACCCTCGGTGTGAGCCGAAGAGGCTGACCCAGCTTCGCAGTATATCTCTTGGCTAACTGCCTGAGATTGTCACACATATTCTACAGAGTCGTTACATTCATGGGCGTCGTACAGTACATTAAACTGATGGGTAGGATCGCAGTCCTGGCCCACCCTGTCTGTTGGTCTCTTGGCATTGACTGTACGGTCGACTTTCAATCATTTCCGGGGTGTCGTTACTACTCCTTCTCCGCGAGCACAATACACTAGGCCATGGGGTTTTCTGTACGTTTTGGATACAGTTGATCGTATGTGCTCGTCGGGACACCATGAAATGAAACAGGTTATGGTGCCGAATATGGATCGAGATCCGCAGAAACAATCTTACCCGATGTCAGGAAGCCGTGAAAGCCCAGAAAGGTAACAAGAAACGAGTCACTCAGTCATGATCCCACGATTATGCACGCCATGAGACCGATTAAGTTGTAGATTTCGCGCTCCTCCAGTTCCCGATTGACTCCCGACGTCCATATTGCCTTGGCATTCACCAAGAATGCACGGTGGTACCACCGCAAGCACCCATATACCATGCTTGGATTGCAGGGATGAGTCCCCGCGATTAGGCGGCACACTCCTCTGCAACGCCACCTTATCACAGATTAGAGGTGTAACACTCTTCCTTAGGCGAGCTTTGGGATTAACACGGGATCGTGGTAGCTGACCTTGTCCGTACAGCACGACTACATTCTCAGGTGCGACTTGGCCGCAGCCGTGTGTATCTCGCTAAAGTGTGCCCGTTCTGGCACAGATGTCTGGCGAGAATCATCCGTTCTTGGTTATCAATCCAGCCACCGGCCGGACAGTGTAACTAGGACTGAATCGCATCTCCATGCGGCGTCCATATGGCCGTCAACTAAGCTGGGTCCTCAGTTGGCAACCCCCTTTCTTTCCTCAAGTCAGCTAGTCATAGACGTACAACAAACTCATCGCCGAATCAAGTGGTTATCGGCGCCTTGATTTTCTTTGGCTATATACTGGGCCCAACACACCCACTCGTCCAATCTGTGATCGTAGTCTGTGACGAACGGTACTCAATGGTCGTCAAGCCGATGGCTGGTGCGGACGAAGCCTTCACAGCTTATTGGCAGCGTTACGATCAGAAAGAGACAGCCCATGATAGCTATAGCGACGTTGTAACGGCTGATCTAACAACTAGCACAACGGCTTTTTGACCACAGCTAGCGTCATATCTTTCAGAGGTTGTCAAGGATTAACACTGCGCAATCCAAACCTTGGCTGAGCGCCTCATCGGTTCATGAAACGGGATTTTCCACTGGATCTGACCCAAGCACTTGGAACGGACTGTACGCTCTGAGCATGCATTGGTGAAGAGATACGCTGTGTGACTGTCCACAATCCATGTCTTCCCGCTTTATAATGCTCTGGTACAAAGTGAGGTTCCACCAGCCCAAGTGAACCGGAATATCTGTTGGGAACGTGTGTGTGCCTGTAGCGGGCTGCCGCCTGGAGATTTTGCCCAGGTTGATCGTGCGACAGCACTCATCAATCGTCTTTCGTTGGCGTTGTGTGAGTGTTGATGCGGTTACCCGGATAAGCCCACATCATCTCAGTTTTTGTTCTCTCGATCCTGCAGCATTCCTAGCACTCTAAATGCCTTGTCCGCCTCTGCTGCTGTGTACTGCCATCATGCTACGCCCGTAGCCACTGCCTAGCCACTGCCGGACGAGATAGGGCCACTTATTGCCATGCAACAGCGAACAGGTCTCGAGCCCATCGAATGTACTTCTCGCTTTTACTCATTAGGTTCACTTTCAATAGATATGTCCTACAATTGAGGGATAATGTGGGAGAACACTAGATACAGTACGGAAAGTAGTGGTTCTTTTCAAAGCAAACGGCCATAGTTTTAGAGTGGCAAGGCGGGAGCCGATGTATTTTGGTATTTTCTTGACTGAGCCTACGGAGACACAGCCTCCAACCTAACCATTCAAACGCGAGCGCTAGACTGATATGCAAAAGGTCTCGGCAAGAACACGCGGCGATGGTAGCGGTACCGGTAGCCTGGACCAGTATTTGCGGCGCCAAGATAGACATCCAAACAGGATGGGCTTGGATCTTAGACACTGTCAAACTTCACGAATTGATCGCACCCAACGGTTGGCAAAAGCCCAAACTATATTCCCGAGCTTCTCTGGTGCCAACCCAGGTCCAAGAAACTGGGAATCACAGTCTCACAGACAAACTACGATAATGCGTCTTACCACCCATGCAATGCTGATATCCGCACCCTAAGTCGCGCAAACAGCCAGTTAAACCGGGAAGGTATGCGCACGGGGCTCGCATAACCCAAGCGAAAAGCCACGGGTAACCGCATCAAAGTCACGTTACAGGGAACTGACGAGATGCAGGATCTGCTTTGGGGCTTTCGGGCTTACAAGCACTAAACAGATCCAGCATGCCGGGATGAACGCGTGTCCAGTCATTCTCCATCCCAGCGAACAAAAGTTCTGAACTTTGTTCGCATTTCTCAGGCTAACCTACGGTACCTGAGACGAAGCTCTACGATATTGTCTCATCTCACGGGTTAAGCGGCAGTTGACGACAAGGTTCGGGGTCAACTATAGGCTGGACCCTTGGCACTCCCGGGGTAGCACGTGGGCCCTTGGGCTCCTGGCTCGAGCTTCTTGGGAGCTACGACGTCGACGGAGCCTGACTGACGATAGATATAGTCGTCTTGCCTTCTTACCTCACGGCCCGTGTCGACAAAGCTCCTCTACGCCTGTGCTGTTGCAATTGGCCGTCTAGTCTTTGCCTTCCCAAGGCACTGCACTACAGGACGCGAAACGACCAGACAATCGGCGTTGGACGAGCGGGTGGAAGCAAACCGCCAGACGGGGCCAAGCTGTAGTTACCCTTCCAACAGCTATCTTGAGGCCAGTGCCCGAGAAAGAGCGTCCAGCCCAACAGAGGGCGATAGAAGAGAGCGAGGGGAATCTCACCAAGTCAAAAAGAGCCACTCTGCCTTTGGCGTTGATCATGTCTTAGGCACACTACCGTGGGATCTCAATTGCGTGCGTTCGACTTTATGAAGAGGTTCATTTGATGTGTATACCGCATGCACCTTCAGTGCAGCTTGTCTCCCCCAATATCCAAATACGGTCGATGCTCGTCATCAGGAAAGTCGCTCCGGCGTTTGGTTACCAGATCCACGGCCTCCAAGAGCTAGCACAGCCTCCATTTACAGCGCGGCTTACACGCTAGCGAACAGTAGTTGCTCCAGGGCGAGCCGCCAAAATAGGGCGTCGGGGGAGCTGCTTGCCGGTCTGACTTCCCCATCTAATGGCGTCACAATGGCACTAGCATACCCAGCCCTTGCCTCAATTCAACACAGGCCTCGGCTCGCTGCTCGATTTGGTCTCTATTGATGGTCTTCACATGTTGCTGCTACCTACCGTTACTCAAGGTATTCTGATTTCAGCACCCATTTCGTAGCGTCTTGGCTCAGCTTCACTGGCAGGCCATTGTGCACGCCCATGGAGTGAAGCTAATGCGGTCCAATCATTCCCCTGTTGCCCATTCGTTTTTGTGTGGCTTTCATGTCTCCGATCTTAGTGCCGGATCGCGGCCCTTGTCCTTGTCCAACCCTCGTCGGCCTGTCCTTGCGGACATCACCGGCCGGCGTGACGGGACGGCACAACCCTTTCGCATCTGTTTGTTGGCTCTCTCTCACCGTGTGGGCTCTCAATTGGCTTGTTCTGGCAACGGAACTGTCAACAAGTCACAGATGCAACCTGTCATAAAAAATAAAATAAAAAACTACCCTCTCGGGCCCAGCTTTAGCTGCACGTCCAACGCAGCTATGGATCCCTCAAAATGGGCCTGTGCAATGTTCAAATGGCCCAATCCGTCCACATCGGCGACCATGGGTTCTGCTTTCGTCATTCCCATGCATGGGATGGCCCCCAATTTTGCCCTTTTTCGTCAAGAAGGAAAACGCGATGCGTATTCGTACATTTGGATGAGATATCCATTAGCTCATCTGGGCTGATTGACAAGCCGAACACCCCGGCCGATCTTCCCTTTACAGCCCATTCTCCAATGTCAGGCAAGCACCTAGTATAGTGGAAGTTCGACCGGTTTTATCTATAGTATAGTATGATGCCTTCATTTCCCCTACGCTTCCCGCTTCCTCTGCCAGTTCCCCCCCCCC
The DNA here is from genome assembly GCA_030052785.1 of Coniochaeta hoffmannii. Classification (NCBI taxonomy): domain Eukaryota; kingdom Fungi; phylum Ascomycota; class Sordariomycetes; order Coniochaetales; family Coniochaetaceae; genus Coniochaeta; species Coniochaeta hoffmannii. The sequence goes on from JANBVN010000249.1 coordinate 22,485, forward strand.
TTCCGCCCCCCTTTTCAGCACAATGCTTGATCTCTAGCGAGGAGAGGGAAACACTGAACAACAGGCAAGGTGCTCAATTCCGGCAGGCGTCAAAAACAATAGCGCCCGGTACGGCGGAGGTGGCATGATGTTGAATTGTTGATGTGCAACCAGTGCTGCTAGCGTTTGCCCTAGCTCCACACGGAGCGGCGCCACGTCCGTGATCAAGCAGATGCGGCCAAGGAAGTGGTCGGCGCCCAATCCAATGTCGAGGAGCAGATGCGACCAGCTTCAATTATCTGAGAGGCCCAAGCAACTCATGATAAGCTGCATCTCAAGATGGAAAGATCAAAGTGGAAATTGGATACATGTCAACAAGTGCACGGAAATTGCGTTGATGTGGACTGGCATCAACATTTCCAAATTGGGGCACGACTCGTGCCAATGTGCGAACAACGCCAGGGCTTGCCCACCCGGATGTTAGCCCGGCCCCCCTTGCAATGATTCACCAGCCACTTGTAGCTAAATCTGCGACGATCGACGCCAGGATGAAAACCCCGGTTTGGTCGCCGACCCACATCGGCCACCCTCCCCTCCCTCGATGATCGACACACAATGTCTTGGGGATCGACAGCCCACGTCAAGAATCAACATCCTAGGACAAGGCGTCAGACAGGCGTTCACATGAGCAGGCGCAGCGACTCCTTTTTCTTGACATAGATGCGATGGTTCGTCGATGCGAGAGACCGAACGGCTGGCCCAGATCCTTCAAGCTTAACGACTCGACCGTAGGGCTGAACATAGACAACATGCCAGCGTGAAATGAACAAAGACAAATGGACTTCTGGAAGGTGCGTACCTCCTGGCAACCCTTCCAGGTTAAGAGAGGACAAAGGTCCACCACCTAACCATGTTGGGACATGCTTACGGTGCTGATTTGCTACTTAAGGAGACCACCTCTTGGCGGGCGAGACATCGTGACAGCTTCAAGGTTGATCGGCACTGCCTCATGACAATTGCTGACCACCTCGATAGCACCAGGTGCCGAGTGTTGCAACCCCTTCCCCAGGCTGTTCGTGACACGGAATTTATGGTGAAGAAGGGTATACACAACATCATCAGCGCACGTCAGGGTCCGCCAAAGTTGAGGCGCTACGCAATTTTATCTTCACGTAAGGTACCTCACGGAGAGATGGCCCATACAGTACCAAAACACACGAACCCACCCGCCCTCTGATCCAGACCAGTCCCTCAATGTCACGGGTAGTAACCGCGACATCTCAGTATAACTCCCGTCCACCCGACACCCGCCCAATCCCGGCCGTAAGACATTTGATCCTTCAGCTCTCCATTCCAGACACGACGCGGAGACATGGGACGGTGACGATCTGGACTCTGATCCCGCAAGGCCGCTGGCATGTAGACTGTGGAGACGACCCAATAAGAGCTAGTATGCCTCTATCCCTTTGAATTCCCCTGCCCTCTATGATGGGGTGATGCACAAGACTTGTGGGCGCTTTGATATCGACTCATTCCAGTGTGATAGCAATGGAGAAGGACGCGCGCCTGAAGCAAGTTCTCCTCCCTGTGGAGATGAGTCTCGGATACAACAATGCTGTCTTAGGGGAGTGTCTCTCGTGGTGATTCGGGAACATGTCTGAAGCGTAGGGAAGATCAGTCTCACTTTGAAGGCAAGTCCAACCATGGTTCGATGTCAGGTACGAGAGACATATTCAACAATGGGGCAGAGGGTACTGACTGTTTTGCGAACATGTGAGACACCGTTGCGTGTTGAGCCCCGTCCAACGGCGATGTGTTGACAGAACTTCAAGAACAAGTAAAGCGGATCAGATAGACCTCCAAGAACATGATTGCACCTTGACACGGCCACTCAGCCTCCCTTCAGAGGAGAGCTTGAAAGAGTGTGACTCTCATAAGATAACCTCATGAGCGAAGAAACATACGAACTTCTCCTTTCTGTGGAGAACCCTCCAACACGTGCAATTCCGTTAGGCTACGATAGATGATCTAAGATACCCTAAGCCAACCCTAGCCAAGGATTACGCAACCATACGAGGACATCCCATCCCCCTCTGAAGTTCTTCGTCGCCTACTGATGCCGTGTTCCTAAGCAAAGCTGCAGTATCCCTTCGGCCTTCGCGCGCCGGGACACTTCCTCTTCAGCTCGACATGCCGTAACGGAAGGTAGTTTGCTGAGTCTAGACATAGAGGCCATAAGGGTTCTAAATCGACACTAAAGGACCGCCAGTCGAGTTCCCCAGAAATCTGCTTCGCTGTTCAACAGGCAAATCGCCCACCTCCCCCACCTCAGCCTTTGTTCGACGGAAACTTGGTGGACGACGGATACAAGCTCTACTGTTCAACAATAAGCCCAAGGAGTCATTACGATCCTCAGGCTGAGTCTCGATCCCATCTGCTCGTTCCCTTGTGAACCTCATCCCTCCTCGCCATCCTTCTTGCTAGACTTCTCTGCCTCTACTACCACCCCAAGTCTCAGTCTTCCCTAAACTTCATGAAAAGAACGTCTCCGTATCGATCAAGTTCCCTTACCATCCCAACAGCACCTGGTAACTACTGATCTACCCCCCCTCAGCATGTTCAAGTGAGCCAATGCCAACCTTTCCAATCCCTAGTATTTCCTTCCATCAAAGGACACAGCTTCCCGCAGCCTTCTCCTTTTCGCCAATACAAACTAGCCCAAATTGTGGTACAAAAGAAAAGCTACACTCTCATAGACTATCAAGACTGGCCCGGTATACTTGCGACCTGACCCTAGATCGCAACCTGATATCAGTCGACCTGGAGCCCGGACTTGGTGCATGCGGATGTCGACGTGAGACTTCCTTCAGGGGCAGGACATATGACATGATCTCTACCTGTGCCTCGGCAATCCGCGATCAAGCTTTGGCCTCTTTGCTCTGTGGCTTGGCCTGGAGGGAACTACAGACAGTATGAGAACGGACAGCAGCCGGGAATGATCGTGGCTGGAAAGAGCAATAGATGGCCGACAACTGGAAGATGGGATGCTTTGCGATGAACCAAAAAGAGCGACAGTAGATCTCCGTATAGGGGCACTACCAGGGGTAATATCAGTGTCACCAAACGAATGCATTACGGCATAGCTTCGCTAGTTTACCGCACGATATCACCAGGACAGCCGCATTGGAAGACGTTCCATAACCATATTCTCCACCCTGTCAAAGTCCTTTTGCCCTCTCCTCCTTATATCCATCTTTGCGAGAGGGTCACGATCTAAGACCCTGAAGGACATCCACACCGCATTAAGGCGGCCAAGATCACTCAAGATCGGGAATAAGTATGGATCAGAAGCTGGTCACACAACATGCCGTCGAACTGCCGCAGAGCTTACCCGTCAGTGAAGATATCTAGTATGGTGCCAAGTTACGATCAGGGAGGGAAGTGGGTGGTGCTTAGATCTTATAATTAGGAGGTCGGCTGGTATCTCGCAAACTTGTCCGGCCTCTGGTAAGATTGCCGCACACGGTATGATATCGAAGTCGTAAAAGGCGGAGAGACGGAGTATATATATTGGATACATATGTGATTTCAGTCATCAAGAGATAGGCCAGCGTATCCACTGTCACACTCAAGCGACTTATATCTTGTCCTATCATCTGAATTCGTGATGTTCGTGTGCTAGCGCCCTGTGACGCAGCGCCTGAAAGGCGCCTAAGGGCCGGGGAGATGGGTGTATATGTGCTCATGTCGGGGCAGCGTTAACGTGTGTTGGAATGAGCACTTGGGCACAGTGTCCTGAGATGAGGAATCAAGTCAGAGCTGTCGTGAAGATAGAAGTCCAACCGCATGCATCACCTCCAACCGAAACGGCTCTTGACCGCTATAGATGCCTTGGCAAATAGAAGATAGGCCGCAGTCAGAGCCCATATCGCTAGAATTACTCCCATGGTGCCATAGAGCTTCACCGTTGCCACCCAACCAACCGCGGTGCTGCTCAGGCTACTCCACGATTTCCGGCCTAGGAGCCTCATCCCTCGCCGGTGGTCCTCGTTCCCATCACCACCCATGGACGAGATCTGCCTAGCGAACCGGCGCCGCTCCGCTTCGTCGATGGTGTCAGCCATGCGCCAGGCGACCTTGTTGTTGATTTTATCCCACGTAGTCCCCTCCGCATAACGCCGGGCATTATCGCTGAAGAGCATCCTTGTGCGCTCGTCCTCGACAAGGACCACGACGGCGTCGACGAACCCCTTTATATCCGTCGGCGGGATCAGATAGCCGGTCTCCCCATCCTTCACCGTATCGCTCGGGCCCCCCTCGTCCCTAGCCACGACCGGAACGCCGCTGGCCATCGACTCCAGCACCACAAGCCCAAAGGTCTCCGTGACCGAGCAGTGGAGAAAGACGTCAGCGGACGCGTACGCTGTCGCGAGCTCCTCGCCCACCTTGAAGCCGGCGAAGATCACCTTCCCCTTCCGCGCCAGGTCCCCAAACATCGCCTTCACCTCGGCCTCGACTGCGGCATTCCGGTTTCCGCCGACGACGTACAGCCGGAACTGCAGGAACCGCGCCTCCAGTTCCCTTGCCACGGAAGCGAGGAAGTCGAAGCCCTTCTCGCCTGCGAGTCGGGCGACGGTGATGAGGACGATCTCGCCGTCGGGCGCGATCTCGGCCCTCAGTGCCTCGCTTCTCCGTCCGGGGTGGAAGAGTTCCGTGTCTACCCCTCGCTGTACCAGGTCCAGCTTGCCGGGCTGGACGCCTATCCTCTCGAGATAGCGACGCACGTAGCTGCTCGGGTAGAAGACCGTCTTTACGGTGGGGTGGCTGAACAGGAAGCTCTGGATGGTGTCGAGGATGAAGACCGCCCCGTGGCTCAGGAGGGGGGGGAACAATATCTCTGCATAGCTGGAGAGGTCTGTCTGGAAGTTGCAAATGATAGGAACCTGGTCGCTGGTCGGCAACTGGCGCATCTGGAGCATAATCTGGAAGCCGAGAGAGGCAGGGGAAGCGAGGTATATCAGGTCCGGTGGCCCTCCAAACGTGCGCCGATAGAGGGTTGATAACCGGATTGGGTAGACGATGGAGAGCTCGGGGTTGAAAGGCAGAGGATAGCCTTGAATGCGCACGTCTGGTCCAGAGGACGCAGTTGTACTTGACTTGGGGCTGTTGATTGGAGTCACGGTGTCATGCTTGGTGTCAGTGTGCGGTGCTACAACGGCGACGATGGCCCCTTTGCTTCGTAGGTGGTTCACCAGCATGGTTGTTGTCCGGGAGACGCCATTGACCTGTCCAAACGACTCGGTGCAGAGAAGAATCCTTTTGCCACGGAGACCCTCGGGGAAGACAGAGAGCTCGTGGCCATCATCATGATCTGGCCTGGTCGTTGGAGCCTCCATTGCGGCTGCAAACCCTCCTTATAGGGTAGTTCAGCAAATCGGCAGCGGATGCCGTGCCAAGAGCTGACAGCTAGCAAGAATGCTGAAGCCGAAGACGGAGAAGTTGAACAAGAGAGTTGAAAAGCGTACAGGCCCCTCTGTCCAACTGCCTCGCTTCTCTCTGGGGAGACCGATCTCCCGCGGACAGTCTTGTTCCAAGGAAGGGGATGTAGTAGAAATGACCCAAGATAAGGGTACAATGACGGGGTATCAAAGGAGATAAGCCCGTGACGTCGCCATCGCCGGTCGACAGATGGAGAAGATAAGATCCCGCACTCCAAGCATCGGGAAGTTCAGGAAATGGGGGAGTTTTGAGAGGCGCGGTACCCAGAACAGCACTTTATCCTCCTTGGCATGGAAGCCTGTCTTGTTGTCTTGTCGCCCAGTGTCGCCCAAGGGTTTGCTCCGTGCAGATGTTGGAAACCTTATCGCACCGACAAGCTGATGGCTTGAGCAGAGATCGCCAGCATTTTCAACCAATCAGAGTTGCCAGACATTCCACACCTCTGTGCGCTCCAATTGAAAGCCTAGCTTGCTCGCCCGACCGCGTGAAGCTAATGCACGTGTTCCTCTAGCGAAGCTGACTGGCAGCAAAAGCTGGACGTCGAATGCTGTCTGTCCAACCTTGAAACGTCGCGGCAGATGTGTGTTCTGCACCCTCGTGTAGGACGACGGACGGGAAGTCTGTCCTCTTTCCGTCGAGAATATCGGCGGGCCGGTGGCAAGCTCGCCACAGAGGCGTGACAACACCATCGCCTTGGTGTGCAAGCCCAGACAGCCGAGCCGGAGATGTAACAGGGACGGTGCCTGCTGCCGTTGCTTGGACAGACTCAAGCTGGGCATAATCCGCAGATGAGGGCATGTCTATCGTCAACCTGGAACGGAACGATACTTCAAGGAATCTTCCGTGGGAGTCTCCCCGGGTTAGGGATCGGCAGACATGCATGGCAGATCTTTTGCATCGGCTTGCAGAACGCTGGTCGGATCTGGGATCTTTAGTCCACACTCAAGCTCCGGCAGCCACGTTTCTGAGAACAGACCCAGACGGATCATCTCAGCGCTCTTCGGATGCAAGTGCTATCCGCGCATACCTCTCTACAAGTGTGATATATGCGATGAACGTTGGGTACTTCGCCCAGATATCACCACACCACACACCATCATGTCCACTATCCTCCGTCTGTCGGATAGATCCCTCTTCCGGGCCCCTAAGCATGGCCTACCTTGAATATCTTAGCCGCATCCTTGGATGGAAGCATGTGCTCCTGACGTCAGGCCCAGTCATACTGCCTTCTCAAGGGTGCTCCTTCGTCTCAGACTTATTCATCCCAGGGTAGCCTCGGATAATGTCGGACAGCCTGGCTGCACACCCTCCGCCGGTATGAAGGCTTAGCGCCCAGGCACCGTGGGTGACCCTGTCCCTTATCGGGCGAAACTCTGCTATATTTCTCTTACATACTGTTTGCCTCGGGGCTTGATCTCTCGAGACTTTCCCATCTGGACTTCTGAACCTTGTTGTTGTCATCTTCCGGACCACGTAGGACGCTCGTCCACCTCGTCGATTCCCGCTTCTCCTTTATAAGTCTCCCTTCTGAGTCTGCCATTACTGGGAACTGCTCCCCCTTCTCGAAACATCGCTGCCGAAATGTCTTCCCTCGCGGTCCTAGTCGGCGAGACAGAAGAGCTGGTGCTCAACGATGCCTCAACGGCGCCCACAACACCAGAAGGGAGTGCCTCCCTCAGTCCTCTGCTGGCGCCCCAGACGGACTTACTCGCTAGCACTGCGACACTGAACGCCAACCTGCTGAGCCCCGCGATCCAGGCGCCCGTGGTTCGCAACATCTGCTGCGTCGGTGCTGGTTATGTCGGTATGTAGCAGTATCTCTAGATTGCCCGAAGTTGGCAACGAGCTGACAGCGAGCGTAGGCGGCCCTACTACAGCTGTGATGGCACTGCACAACCCCCAGGTCCGGGTGAATGTGGTGGACAAAGACGCATCGAGGATCCGCAGATGGAACTCCAGACATCCCCCAATATACGAACCTGGTTTGAGCGAGATTCTGCGTATCGCCCGAGACGGGGCACGAGAGTGTTCCATCCCAAAGGGACGCAGGAGATCTGACACGCTGAGCTCCAGCGACGGCGCGTCGACGGATTCCTCTTGCGACTGCAGCATCCACGCTGAGGAGCACGGGGGAGCCTTTATGGCCGTCCCATCCAGGCAGCCGAACCTCTTCTTCACCACCGAGGTGGCCAAATGCATATCAGAAGCGGACATCGTGCTCATTGCCGTGAATACTCCCACAAAGACCCGAGGGGCTGGTGCGGGATCTGCTACTGACATGACGGCCTTTGAAGCCGTGACAGCTGTCGTGGCAGAGCATGCCCGACCGGGCGCGATCATAGTGGAGAAGTCCACGGTACCATGCAGGACAGCTCAGCTGGTTGAAGACACGGCAAGTTTAACAGCTATAACCATCCCCTAGCGACAAGATACTTACCAGCCACAGCTCGCACACTGCCGGCCGGGAGTACACTTCGACGTCCTCAGCAACCCCGAGTTCCTTGCCGCCGGCACAGCCATCAACGACCTACTCGCAGCAGACCGCATCCTGATAGGCTCGCGTCCGACCGCCTCGGGCCGTCGCGCAGCAGACACCCTAGCATCAGTCTACGCGGCCTGGGTCCCCCGGTCGCGGATCCTGACAACCAACGTCTTCAGCTCCGAGCTCGCCAAGCTAGTGGCCAACAGCATGCTGGCCCAGCGCGTCAGCAGCATCAACAGCGTAGCCGCCATCTGCGAGGCCACGGGCGCCGACGTCGACGAGATCTCGGCGGCCATCGGCGCCGACCCGCGGATCGGGAACAAGTTCCTCAGGGCGGGGATCGGGTTCGGCGGCAGCTGCTTCAAGAAGGACGTGCTGAGCCTCGTGTACCTCGCCGAGACGCTCAACCTCCCCGAGGTGGCTAACTACTGGCGCTGCGTGGTCAGCATGAACGAGTACATCCGCAACCGCTTCGCGGCGCGGGTGATCAGGTGCCTCAACAACACGCTCCGGGGGAAGAAGCTGACCCTGCTGGGCTACGCCTTCAAAAAGGACACCAACGACACGCGAGAGTCGGCCACGCTCGAGATCATCCGCACGCTCCTGGAGGAAGGACCCCGCGAGATCGCCGTCTTCGACCCGTGCTGCATTCCATCCACCACCGAGGAAGAGATCTCGCGACTCCTAGGCCCCTCTCACGGCGGCCCAGTCCTGAAGAAGAACGGCGGGATAGTACACGTCTACACCAACGCCTACGACGCCTGCAACGGCAGCGACGCCGTGCTGATCACCACCGAGTTCGACGAGTTCCGGTACGCCGACCCGGCAGCCAAGCCGAGCAAGGCCCCCGCTGCTGCACCCACCACCTTCGCGGCAGCCGACCCTCGGCCATTCGAGCACCGGGGGCCGTCGCCGCCCACGGAAACCGACCTCCTCGACCTACACAAGTACCTCTCCCGCCTGCCCGAGTGCGCCGACACATCCGACCCCCTAGACCGCCTCAACGGATCCCCGCCCTGCGCAGGTGACTGCCCGGACTGTCTGCTCGAGCGGTCCGCCGCCGCCGGTCCCGCGGCGTCGAGCTACGGCGCCGGCGGGGTGCACCAGGCGAGGGAGTTTGTCGACTGGGCGAGGGTAAGCTACCGCATGAGGAACCCCAAGTGGGTGTTCGACGGCCGTGGCTTGCTAGACATCCGCGGCATGGAGAAGCTGGGGTTCCGTGTCGAAACGACGGGGCGGCAGGCTGGGTTTTAGGGTCGTGGCGGAGGACGGACCAGGAGTTGTGGCGATAATTGCGTTTCGGGTGGAGGTAGAGTCCTTTCTTGTTATTGTGGTGGCCATGACATTCTCATTTTGAAGCGCTTTTCTATGACATGGGGGGTTCACAAGTCCTGCCACGTTGCTCGCGTTGTCTTTCTCGGCATTTTTTCGCCTGGTATTTCTCATTATCACGGCCGGCACACATGTCAGTTTTACCTCAAGCGGATATTCTTAAGCGATGCATCCCAGATATCACTTGTCAAATACCACAAAACATTAACCTCGCCGAGATGACGTATGGGTAATGACGGGGAAAATTGTTGCAAAAAATCACCGACAAAGGCAGGATTTGAACCTACGCGGCCGAAGCCATATGATTTCGAGTCATACCCATTAACCACTCTGGCACTTTGCCTGTTTTGGTGATGTACAGGGATGTCGCCTAACAGACCTACAACAGGATCTCTACAAGTCCGCGTCCACCACCTTCGGGCTCCAACCAACATAAGGTACCTTACCTACTCAGAAGCGCAAGTCGGGGAGCCCTGGTAGCATCGCTAGATGTCGTCCTACCAATGAAGCGAGTTTTGAACCGCATCTGATGTTCCAGTGTTTCTCGATGACAGTGCGGTATCGAGGTGCTGCATCCTTGCGAATTGTACGTTGTTCCTGTCGCAGGATGGACTCCGTAATGTCACTTCCAACGGGCCACGACAGCAGATAAACTAAATCACGACCATGTGCCACCGCGACTCCAAATAAAATAAAAAAGGCTTCTCTATACTCCAACAACCCGACAAGCTTATTACAATCAACCCCTCCCGCGAAAGTCCTTCTAAAACCGGTGAATCTGCTCCCCCTTAAACCCCATCTCATGCAACACCCCCGTCTTCGCACTCCCAAACAGCCCCTTACTCCCCGTAAGCGCCTTCTCCATAGCCGGCGGCCCGCAGACCAGCACCTGCGCATCCCCCTCACCCCCACTCTTCACCCCAGCACCCTCCAGCACCTCCCTCGTCACGTGCCCCCTCAACTCCTTCGACCCGTCGCCCGGCCTCGACACCACATACACGGCCTTAAACCGGCCCGGATGCTCTCTCTCCAAGGTTTCGAACTCGTCCCTCAGAAAGATGTCCTCGTCCCCGTTGACGCCCCACACCAGCGTGACGCCCGTGCGGTCGGCCGGGTTACCCAAGATGCCCCGGACGAGCTGGTACATGGGCGTGATGCCCGCGCCTCCCGCGATGAGGGCCACGCGGGGGTGTTTGTTGGGAGTCCAGGAAATCTCCTTGATGGGCGCGACGAGGAGGCGGTCGCCGGGCTTGAGGGAGTGGAGGTGGGTGGACTGCCGGCCGTTGGGGTAGCGCTTTACCATTAGTTCGATGAAGCCCTTTTCGTCTAGCGCAAAATGGTTAGCTATGGGGTTCGAACAGTATGGTAAGGGGATGGAGCTAGCTGCCCGTACTGAGGTCGTTGGTCGGCGTGTAGGGCCGGATGCAGGGGACCCAGCCTCCGTTGGGGAAGGAGAAGGTTAGGACAGCCGAGGTTAGAGACAGCCCGCTCTTGACGTTTGGGTCGGGGAGCTCGAAACGCAGGCGTTTGGTGTTGTGGTTGATGGGTTCGGAGCTCTGCAGGCGGAGCTGGTGGAAGCCGAAGCTTGCGAAGGGCTCCTTTGCGGTGTTGGACGCGGAAGAGGTGCTCCTCGAGTAGAGGGCGTATGCGCCGATGCCTGCTACGGCAGCCGCGATTGCTACGGGAGTGGCCATCGTGCCTGCTCTGAGTCGCGAGGAGAGAAATGCTGGCGGCATTGTCTTGGGAGGCATGGTAGCAGGATATATAAGGGACGGAAGTGAACGTGCAAGCTTGCGATACTCTGGACCTGCAGCTGGAGGTCCGATGGCACGAAGCCGATGTCAAATATGGCGGGCATGGACGGTTAATATCATGTCGGACATCGGCCGGGGAAGTCCACGAGTACCGACAGCCATCTCCTACCCCCAGCTGTGCCGCTTGGCTTGATGGGGAGGATAATGGGGTGATAGCTTGGTCAACCCACGAATAACAGGTCAACTTCGGAAGGCCAGGCTGGATATCTACACTCGTAGCCGCCCTTTCTGAGCTCAACTGGGACAAGAGATGGAGGACGCGGAGGATCGTGGCATGATGCGTCCCGGCTTCACGGTTGAATGCGGTCCCGTGTGTCCCGTGTCCGAGCCAATGAAGTAGCTCTCGCCTCGTCGGTCGTTCGGATTCGGGGTTCAAGAGAGCGCCCCACAAGCGGGAGAACGCGACGAGGAGGCTGGATCTGCACAGCGAAGCGCATTGACCAATCACAAGCTACCCCGCTCTTGGCACGCTCAGCCTGACTGTATCCGCTTTATTTTTGCTATCGAAGATTTCCAGATGTCGATATCGACGCCGAGTTGCGCCCCGCGGACAGAGTCAACACGCCCCTGCGAGCCGGGTACAACAGCAACAATGGCGGACGACGGGATGCTCATGAACTTTGAGCTGGGCGATGCGCCGCTCCTCAACCAAGTCAAGTTCAAGGGCGGCCGCTGGAGGGACCGAGTCAAGGCGCAGAAGAGCGTCAAGAAGTGGGACGATGCACCGCTGAAGAAGGACTCCAGCACGGCTGCTGCACCCAGCGCCGGCCGGCCCAAGACGGCGAGGTTCATTCCGGGCGTTGGCGTGCAGGTTCAAGGTGGTGACGACGACGACGCAGATCGACCGGCGAAGAGACCGAGGACAGACGGCGATGCCCAACCACAGCCGCAACCCAGACCACAGCAACCGAGGCCGCAGATCAAGTCGGGGCAGACCAGCTCGAAACTGTTCACATCGAATCCCACGCCGATTACCAAATTTGACGAGAAGCCTGCCGAGGAGGAGACCGACGAGGCGAAGCCATCGAATGCGCCGCTGTCGGGAGAGGCAGAGAACTTCGTCGCCCTCGGCCTGTCGAGACGGATAGCGCAACACCTCTCGACCAAGATGGAGATGAAGGCCCCCACGGCTATCCAGAAGCACACAATACCGCAGCTGGTGAAGGAGGACAATGACGCCTTCCTGCAGGCAGAGACCGGCTCTGGCAAGACGCTGGCGTACCTCCTGCCCATCGTGCAGCGCATCACGGCCCTGAGCCAGAACGAGGACGGCTCCAGCACGGGCGTGCAGCTGCACAGAGACTCGGGCCTGTTCGCCATAGTCCTCGCCCCGACGCGGGAGCTGTGCAAGCAGATCGCTGCCGTGCTGGAGAGGCTGCTCCGCTGCGCGCCCTGGATTGTCAGCACGACAGTCACCGGAGGCGAGAGCAAGAAGTCGGAAAAGGCACGGCTGCGGAAGGGAGTCAACATCCTGATCGCCACCCCCGGTCGCCTCACGGACCACCTGGACAACACCAAAGTCCTCGACGTCGGCACAGTCCGCTGGCTAGTCCTGGACGAGGGCGACCGCATGATGGAGATGGGCTTCGAGGACGACCTCAAGACCATCGTAGGCGAGATCCGAAAAGACCCCCTCAAAAACGAGACCAAAGACGGCGTAGTGCTAGACAAGGTCCTGCCGTCCCGTCGGGTAACGGTCCTCTGCTCGGCCACCATGAAGATGAACGTCCAAAAGCTCGGCGAGATCTCGCTCACAGACGCGGTGCACATCACGGCCACCGCCACAGACGAGGAAAAGGACGCCGACGGCAACACCATTGAATCGACCTTCGCGGCCCCCTCCCAACTGAAGCAGTCCTACCTCATCGTCCCCGCCAAACTCCGTCTCGTCACGCTCATCGCCCTCCTCAAATCCACCTTCGCGAGGAAGGGCTCCGTCATGAAAGCCATCATCTTCATCTCTTGCGCCGACAGCGTGAACTTCCACTTCGACCTCCTCAAATCCACCACCCCCCCGTCAAAACCAAAACCTACCCTGCCCCCTTCAC